>CM077093.1:17618193-17795239 GCA_039513925.1 Platanthera zijinensis | reverse complement strand
CCTAGTATCGTAATATCCATCCCACTTCGCTTTGTCATAACCCCTTATGCTGTTCCCACTGGAGCTGTGCTCCCTTGCAAGCGGTCACCGCCACCATTGATCGAACGAAATGGAAAAGCAGCCCTACTCGTCCTGGTGGATGAAGTCTACGTACGTGGCTATCCGTAATATAAAGTTTTTGCATACTACCACTATCCACCAGAATAGCTCACGTCGCTGACGTCTCGCTCCGGGCTGACTCTCGTTCCCACGGCCGTCCTCATTGGATATGGAAGCGTTGCAATCCTCCTCCTTTGCCATCGCCTGCCTAAGGATAAAACGTTACGTGCAACTGCAAGGAGTCGAACTCAAGTCCAAGTCTCCGTCCCACTCGGGCTCGGTAAGGCAACCCTCTCCCTATCCTCATGAAGCATGAATACTTGTATCTTCTGGCATTTTGTCCCGGTGTGAATTTGTCGTCGCAGTTGAAGCATAAGCCCTTCTCTTTTCTGTCTTGCAGTTCGACCCATGATAGTCGGGTCATTGTCGGTTTGCTACCCGTAGTGGCTTCCCTTCTTACGCCTGTTGGAGCCGCTGTCGTCCTTGCGGTGGTACGGGTACGCTGCCTATTGAAGCGTTCCTCCTAAATGCGAGCCAAGATGATGACATGATTTAGGTTGCGTGGCATGTGTGCTTGCACTTCATCACGGAGGTGCTCCTTGAGTCCAGAGACAAAACAGCTGAGCAACGTCCTCTCTTCCCAGTTCACCTTGTTCGCCAACTTTTAAAATTCAGTCTGATACTCCATCACCGTCCCTTTCTGCTGCAACTTCTGGAGGAGAGCCTCAAAATCCTCATACTCCAAGGGCCCGAACCGGGCTGTAAAGCCTTCCACAAATTCTGTCACGGCACATAGTCCCGGCCCCGCAAAAAATCACTGCGTCCACTGAAAGGCGTCGTCTTCCAGGTGGAATAACGCGAGTTGTACCCACTGTCCCTCCGGAACATCCTGATAACTTAAGAAGAGCTCTGCTTTCTGCACCCACTCCAACGCGTCCCACCCGTTGAATTTGGGAAAATTCATGCGGGTTAATTTTGGGGGAATGTATGCCCACAGAGCGAGTGAGTCCATGCCTACCGTGCCTCACCCTGCTCATGCCCATAGCTGCGCCTCCTTGGCACTCTCGGATCGGGGTAATCGTCGGGATACCCGTGTTGATGCATTCCCCCCAATGGAGGATGTAGGCCGCCCCACAGAACACCTACCCCGAAGCTTCCTTGCGGTCCAAAGCCCCTTGGGTGAGGGAGAAGCCCCCCATTTCCCCTGGAGGAATTTCGGTCTGCCCTGGGGTTCGGTCGATCCTGCCCGACTCCTCTCCGCCACGCCGCCATGGGGCGCGACCCGCGTAGGGGTCTCTGGTTCCGCCCAGGGACGTACCCGCGCCGCTCGGATTCGGGCGGAACCAAACGCCGATCGCATCCTGCCAGCTGCGGCCCTGGCCCGCCGCGGCTGCTACCTCCGCTCCCGTCCCGCTCCGTTGGCTGGCCGCCGTGTGAGATCCCGCCGTCTCCGGTCCCGATGGCGGAGATCCACCCGTTTCTTCGCTCGCCATGGCCTTCCCCTTTAGAGTTTGCGCTAGCAATGCCTTGATTTTGTCCATCCGAGCGTCGAACCGTTCTTCCAATCGTTGCATAGAAGTCCTCATGTTTTCCTCGATGGCGGCTACCGAATCCGTCAATCCAACGTAATTTTCTTCTAGGGTTTCCAATCGGTTGATTTCCTCTTGCGTGCGTGTGGTAACCATGGTGGAAGAGCGATCCTCTGATACCAAATGTTAGGGAGAAAGTAGAGATCTAAAGAGAGGAGGGTAGAATCTAGAGGAAGAAGAGATAGAATTACGGTTTGAATGAGGGAGGAGAAGAATACCTTGTACTTGCATGAATCCACCAAGAGAACCACCCCGGGAATATTTATACCCGGGGCCAAGAGGGGCCGACGCCCCCCCCCCCCCCCACACACACACATGGGGCTGAACCGGTTCAGCCCCAATCCGCCGGCCTTCAGTGGGAGGGGGCTGAACCGGTTGGTTCAGCCCCGTCGTTACTTGTCACCTCTTTCCGCTTGCGCGCATATTGACGCCCAAATAGCCGTACGCCATCCGGGGGCGTAACAACTTCCTTCCAGGACATATACGGACCCCCGTTGCCCACTGTCCTTCAGCACCTTCTGGGGTAATGCCATGTGGGGGTTGTCACGTAAAGTTTCAAATTGGAAACTCAGTGTATGTCAAGCTTCGCCCCTACCGTCAGTCCCCCATCGCACAGTGGGGCCACCCGTAGTTGTCTGCCCGTTACTATGAGCCATTCGCGGTGATCACATGCATCGACGAGGTGTCCTACCGCCTCCGCCTTCTGCCTCAAGATCCATCCCGTGTTTCACGTCTTGCAGCTTAAACAGGTAATAGGGACCATACCGTCGAAGAATCTTTACTATTCGTTTTTGGGTCGGATAACGCTGCCTTATACCTTTCAAAATCCATCTTGGATCGCATATCCGATCAGGCAACCAGTCGGGAGCAGGTGTTGGTAGGCTTGGCAGCATCGCCCGCCGTCGGGTGCTACGTGGCGGGACCGTGAAGACTTTCATGCTCGGTTTATGGAGTTTTGCCTTGCAGACAAGGCAAATTTTCTAAATGGTGGTATTGTTACGGCAGAGGAAGATGACTTGGTGAGCGAAGACATCGCGGCTACTTGGCGGGTTTACTCTCGAAGACCAAAGGCGACAGAGAAGACAAATTGAGGGCGTAGTTTCTCGTTTATCTCTTTTAGTATTATTTACAGCTTTTGCCACTTTGTGAGGGAAATATATTGTAACACCCCCATCCGTCACGAATAATATAACAGAAGGTCCAGCTGGGGCCCCACGTCA
This sequence comes from Platanthera zijinensis, assembly GCA_039513925.1. Classification (NCBI taxonomy): domain Eukaryota; kingdom Viridiplantae; phylum Streptophyta; class Magnoliopsida; order Asparagales; family Orchidaceae; genus Platanthera; species Platanthera zijinensis. The sequence goes on along the minus strand of CM077093.1, from coordinate 17,792,331 downwards.
TATGAAACGGACAGACGGAAGAGTTACTAAATGAAACCAAAAACCCTTAACATTTTGAAAACACATGCTAACACAGAGTTGCATTCTAGCGGAAGAATAAAAAGAGTTATACAAAAAAACCACACACAAAGGCGAATGTCCACTAACCAAGACATTAGGAATGAAATAACAACATCCACATAGTTTGGCCTTAAGGCCTTACATCAATAGTGTTTAACCAAATAAAATGGTTTGCATACATCGCCACGTAGGCCGGCAACACATGAAAAACAACTAAACAAATAATTGGGCCTTCGAGGGTCAGCTCAACAAGAAGGGCTTCAGTCCGCTATTTCCCGCTCGGCTCCGCAGCACCTGCAAACAAACATTCCACCAAGCGGTGGCAAACAACGCAACGGTCAGCAAGAGCTGACCAAATTATAATGACCCCACCCCTTTCTCGGGGTGGTGGTGCTTCTTCCCTGCAAGATGATTAGCATAATCACATAAGGCTAGAATGTGTCATTCAAGCACCAAACACCACAAACGTTGGCGCAACCGGCCCAACGTCTCGTGCACTCAGGGCACCTTATCGGTGTACCGGACTTCCCCGGGTCCCACCACCATCCTCAGTCCTAGACAGAATGACAATACATTGAGCATTCGCTAGCCGTGACTCAAGGTCCTCGACTCTCTCCCATGCCTGTAGCAACCCACCAGTTTCCTTAGGTAGTCGAACTACACCACAGAGTGCAGGTACAGTTCAGTCAAGCCCGTTGCTCAAATCGTCGTACCCAACACGCACGACGTGGGTCAACCTCCCCTTGCCTGTTATCGCATACATAACCGATTGTTATGTAACAAGGGTGGCACTCGTGGCCACCTGAGTTGCGCGCTCAAGGCGCACAACTCCACAAACTAGCCCTACGGTCTCCGAGAGACGGGCTTCGCACAAACACGACAAAACTCCCCGGGAGTTAATGTCGACGATCCAACGACTTCGTGCAAACATTAGGATGTTTCCTGGAGCACACCTCCAGTACTAACTGCCGCCCCGGGCAGACCCTCATTCCGAAATATTCAACTTCCACGGAGTCTTCTCCGGGAACCCCAGAACATCACTAATCCATACCAATATGTCCGGATGGGTTTCACACAGCATGCCTAAACCGTACTCGCGCTTCCGGGTGCTAATGCAATTAATAGCGAGGATGTAAACATCGATCCGTCGGAGAGCACCCTTCCCCCACCCGTCGATGGAGAGGGGCTTCCATGCAAATATGCTAATTAAGGGCTTCACCTGCCCAAGAAGAAAAGACGTTACCCTTGACGCGCGTTTCTGAGGCATGGCTCGGTCACGAACTCACGAACAACTCTCGTAGTGGCTGTCCACGCACCGGTCCGAGCTCCGAAGGGGATGTTCTTCTTCTGACACCACCGGTTGGCCTCTCTCAAAGTGTCCAAGCCCAAAACCTACCCCTTCCTCGGCTCGGTGAGGAGGAGGGGAGAGGGAGATGTAGGGCTCGGATCCTCCTTCCAGTCGGCCAGGGGAGAGAAAGATGGAGGCGGGCTTCTCCTTACAGGCGGCGGCCGGAATAGGGCTCGGCTCCTCCTTCCAGCGGCGCAGAGAGAGAGAGGGGGGAAGAGGGATCGGGAGAGAGGCTTCTTCCTCCTTCTAGCCGGCGACGGGAGAGAGGGAGGCGGGGCTCGTCAGCGGTGGCCGATCGGGGCTCTGCTCCTTCGGTTTCGTCGAGTGAGAAAGAGAGAGCGGGAGGTATATCGGGAGCGAGGGAAAAATGCGGCTGAGGGATAGAATGAGAGGATTTAGGTTTAGGTTTAGATAAAACCCTAGCCCGATTTGCTATCCGCAGACCAACCCTCTAAACGCACCGCCAAAATCATTTTAAATACGCGACACGAATTTGGGACATTACATATATTCCCACTCTTGTATCTTCAATTTTTATCTTTGAGGTTGGACTTGTAATGGGAGCCTAGAGCTTACAAGAGGATCACTTCTTGGGTATTTTGCTAAGTAATTTTAGTTACCCTTCTACCGTTGAACCCTAAGGGGTAACAAAATCTCCAAGATAAAAACAACAAAAGGAATGTGATAGAGTGTCCTAGAGGCAAAAGGCCATTGGAGAGTGGGTCTAGAGAAAGAAGGAAGAGGCAAATGGCCAAATAAATTCAAGGTGTGGCTAGTTGCCAAAGATTTTTCCTAGAAGGAAAGGTGGATTTTCACATATATTCTCATTCTCTCAGGTTGCCAAGCATGTGTCTATCAGAACTATCATGTCTATATATGATATGGAGCTTGAGCAGCTTAACGTCCCGACCGTGTTCCTTCATGAAGAATTAGAGAAAACTTTACATGAAGTAGATTTTGTCGAGTTCGGAAATCTCTTTATGTGTTGAAGCAAATGGTGCAAGCGATTTGACAAGTAATGATTGGACATTGTTATATCAGAAGTAGGCATAATAGTTGCGTGTACTACTGTACTTTTTAAGGATGGTTCGATTTTACATCTTATGCTTTATGTAGCATGTTTTGCTAATAGCTTGCAAGGGCATAAGTTGAAATTTATGTTGAATATGAATTTGATACGAAAGATCTACAATGTGCTAAGAAAATCCTGAGTATGGATATCACTAGGACCACACACTTGTGGCAAGTTGTGGTTGTCTCAAAAGGGCTATATAAAGAAATTTTGCAGCAATTAACATTGAAAGGCAAAGCCATAAGAACTCCACTTTCCCAAAATTTTGAGCGTTCTATGTAGTTGTGTTCAAAGATCATGGATGATAAGGATTGCATGTTTAAGACTTTGTAAGCTACTGCAATTAGGTGTCAAATGTTCATCTTCATAAGACCAAATATTTCACATATTGTTAGTATCACCAGCTGGTACTTGAATATTCCAGGAAAGCACCACTAAAAGACAATGAAGTGGGTTCTGAACTACATGAGAGGGACTGTGGATGCATAAATCTTGCATCAAAGAGAAAGGACAAAGTGATGTAGGTAGGGTGTGCGGTGAAATCCTACAATGCACTACTAGTGTTATGGTTCCGAACTACTATCCTTATTCTAATATGATGCAAACATGCAAATGACGACAATAATTAACAGTAAGCAATAATTATCAACCCGCGCAATAACTTTCCTCCGCAAGGAGGGTCGAGATAAAGCGGGCGGCGAATGAACTCTTCCTGCAAATCAAGTGACTCACTAGCACAAATTTCCACAAACCAGTATCCGAACAAAGAGGAATCACACACACGGATTTAATATTAAGAAAATAACAATCAAACAACTAGAAACACTCACAATAATATAGGGCTGCCATAGGAGAGCGGATCCGGGAATGTGCGGCACAATAGAGATGATCCGGAGTGGAACCAACGGTTGGATCGACGGGACAACAACTGGATCTGGGGAATTGGTGCAGGATTTGGGTAATTAATGGCCGATAGGGATTCCGGGGAGGGCGGCAGTGGGGTTGGAAGCATCTGGCTGTATAGGAGAGGGAGGGAGGTGGTGCGGTGGGCTGTTGGGGCTTGAGGTGGGGTGGCGGAAGGCAGGGAGGTGGCTGGGTGGTCGGTGACTGGCAGAAAAGGGGCTGGAGAGGGCGGAGGAAGACAGGGAGTTGGATGGGCGGTGGCTGGCAGGGAGGGGGCTGGAAGGGGCGGCGGAAGAGAGGGAGGTGGCTTGGAGGGGCAGTAACAGGCTGTGGGAGTGATGGCTTTCGCTGGACAGCAGCGAGGGGGGTGGCGGCTGACTGTTTGGAGGAGTTTGAGAGGGGTGAATGCTGCAGAATGGTGGGGAAAGGGAGGGTAATGGATGGGGGTACCTTTGGGGAGCAAGATAAGGCCTAGGAGTCGCCACCTATGGTTCCACAGAGTCATCACCGAGTAGGGATTGCCGGAATCCGGGAAGAGTCTCAAAATTTTGCAATGCCATTCCAACAGCCCTAACACTCCTATTTATCTTAAAAACAAGACTAGGGCAGCCGAGATTGACGGCTATGATTGTCTGGGAATGTCGGGGCCAAAATACATGAAATAAAAATAGAAAATGACAATCCAATATATGAAAAAATGACGAAACGGCGAGCCGGACGCATCCATGGAGTCGGATTGCCGATCCGGCCAAATCTTCATGCACGAATAAATAAAAGTGGGTCTCGCCTTGAGGTAAGTAACCTCTGAAGGATCCCCATCACAAAGTAGGAATGAACGGATTGGTAAACTCATAGTACGTATTTGTACTTAGGAGGGTAGATCAATTGGAAGCTTATGTTGCATCTTATTGTAGTCTTGTCAACTACAGAGGAAAAATTATATCACAGTTGCAGAGGCTCTGAAGGAGATTGTTAGGCTTAAATGTTTAATCTACATGCTTGGCACTCGTCAAGATAGTGTGATCATTCATTATGAGTCAAAGTGCACTTCCTCTTTCAAAGAATTAAGTGCATTATGCAAGGACAAAGAACATAGAAATCATGCATCACATGTTCTAGGAGTTCACTGATGAAGACGATGGTAAGATTCAACTCATGCATGCTCATGCAATATAAAACAAGAAAATCAAGTAGGCGACTATTATAAATCTAGGAACTTCCAAGACTTGGCCACTTTTCAATGTCATTACATGTCTAAAATACCCAGCGAAAAGGAGTAATGTAAACCAAAGTTTGGTGCAAGAGAGGTGAATCAAAATTTGGTGCAAGGGAGGAGAGTCAAAGTTTGGTGCTAGAGGGGTGAACCAGAGTTGAATTTGATACACCAATTACCCAACATTTTCAACCCAAAAGATCAAGCTTATGAGTATGGGCACACAATATGATATTTCTATATAAACATTTCACCAACCCAATATGGAACTAAACTCATTAATCTTCACCAACCAAATATGGAACTAAACTCATTAATCTTCACCAACCCAATATGGAACTAAACTCATTAATCTTACGTGCCCTAACAACCTTTCCTCACGTGAAAAGCCTCCACATCAGCATTCCTCTCGACAATTTTTTTCATCAACATCGAGTATCATGCACTAAGAGCCCAATCACCTCTATGAAAGTCACCCATGCTTAAAAATTACTCATCAAATTACATGAATCACTTGATCCCGACAAAAACTTCAATACTGATACCACTTGTGAGCGAGTATGGGACACAAGGGCATTGAAGTTGAACTTGATACACAAATGACCAGTTCAATTTTGAACCAAAAAGCTTAAATTTATGGGTGATACTGAATTAATTTGATATTTCTAAACCAACATGACTTTTAACAATCCAATGAGACTAAAGTCAATTCTCACGTGCCTTAACATTTAGAAAATCCAATGTTTTCGCTACATATCATTACCTCGCGGCAATGATAGTTAGGACCTGGAAGATGTGTAGAGTAGAATGTAATGATCCTCAAACCCTGACAAGTCTGCAAGAGTCATCTTCATTTGTAAGAACCAAAGCACGAAGGGCAAGATAACAGATGACCAAGATTAGTTTGAACTTACAGCTAAAATAGCCAACACTCTAAGCCATAGCAAGAGTGTGTAGAACCGCTTGTTATGATAAATGAAAGGATGGAAAGTCCACTGCAACCAAAAATCTCATTAGAAGATTTATATACCACAAGACGACATTTTCATGTAACAAAAAGTAATTTGATCAACTACAGTCATGCTTGTAGAATATGAAATCAATATAGAATACCAAAATAGGTAATGTCAATAAATGGACACGGGACTCAAATTATTTCATACCTAAGGAAAAAAGGGAACCAAAAGAAATAGCATAAGAAACATAGCAATACGAAGCATAAGGCAAGAAGGAAAAGACTAACATCCAATAAACATAAGCATATATATATATATACACACACACATACATGCACTCAAGCCTTTATCCCACCAGAGTGGGATCGGCTATTTGGACCCTTTGTCGACATTGCGGCCTATCTTTAGTCATAATCACACCAATGCTTAAGCACATGTTACGGACCTGCACGTTGACGGGACGCCTTGACGGGTCTATATGCGGAGGAAGACGATGACAGGTCTGTCTGGAGGAGAGACCGAAGACGCGACGACGGCGTGATTATTTCATATTATGTTGTGTATGCTTTTATTTTATTCGCACCCTGCGCCTATAAGGGGTAGTGTTGTATTCATTTTTCATTATGCTTGGATGAATGAAAATTAGGGCTGCTCCCTACGAATTTTCTCTCAACCTTAATCCCCTTCTTCTTCCTCATCTCCGCAGTCCCTTCCCCTCGCCGGGTTCATCTCTGAGATCGTATCAATTTGGTCCGACCTGCCGGACCGTCCGCCATCTCGCCATCGGTGCTCGAGATCATCCATGCGACGTCGATTCTCCCGTTTCCGCACCGAACTCATTGTTTCCGCGCCAGGCCTTCTATCTCTACCCCTCTACCACCACTGAACGTCTCTCACGCCAGGGCCAGGGCCATCCTGGCATTTCTGCATCTGGTCGTCCATCCATAAGCGAGATCGAGTCCTCCGATTTGACGCAGACAAGCCGCACACCACAGGTTCCGCCAATCTCCACAAAATCTGCGATTTCCAACCGTCGTTCGATCTCTCCACCCCCATGGCTCCCACCACTCGCTCCTCTGGCGACCCCGCTCCAGATTCTTCCTCCAAAGCTCTTAGCTGTCACGTCAAGGCGCATGAACAACTTGTCGCCTTCATGCATGCCTCTCTCCTCCACACCAAGATTGATTCCCTCCAGGCGTCTGCTATCGCCGTGTCCGTCGCGTTCGGCCCCGACTCGCCCACGTACAAAGGCTCTCTCCTCGGCACCTGGCCGCCACCCATTTCCTTCGGACATCCTCCTCCGGCCATGTAGGGCCGGCCCGCCCTCGCCCTGGATATTCCATCTTTTGTCGGTGTAGACCCAATGGGGTGTATCGCCAAGGCGGAACAATACTTCGAATCCAACTACACACCGGAGCACGAAAGGTGTCTACGGAGGTGGTTGTCCTAGACAGCTTGACCCTCCATTGGGCTCGGTGGCTCCGCCAATCCAACCTGAGCATCTCCTGGTCCGAGCTGAAACAGGAGATGATCCGGCGATACGACACCTGCTACTCTGTCTCTTCCACAATCAAGCGGCAATGCGGCGTCCTCCAGATAGCCGACCTGGACAACTAGATTGACGAGTTTGTAGCCTTTGTCACTCATGTTCCCGGCTTGCCACCCAACCATTACCTGGGCTTTTTCATGCAGGGGCTACTGCCACGTATCCTCTCCTGGCTCCGCACGCACCATCCCCGCACAGTCTTAGACGCCCTTGACATGGCGCGTCTAGTCGAGGCCGACCTAGCCCCCAGGGCGCCTGCGCCTACAACCAGTCACCACTCGCCTTGACCTCCCTGGAGGCCACCTCCGTCAATAGCCCCGCCGCGGCCACCCCGTAGGGGAGACTGACCTGTCCGACCGGTGGTTCCCCAGTACATCTCCAACAATACCTACAACGAATGTCGCAGCAAGGGCTTATGCTTCTGGTGCCATCAGCCTTACTCACCTACGCATGTGTGCTCCATCAAGGAGTTTCACGCCATCATCGGCGACTTTGACACAAAGGACACCTTGGAGGACTTCGAGGCGCTCGAGCTCTCCGAGGGTGATGGACACCGCCTCGCCCACTTTTCACCGCTTGGAGCTACCCTGTTTCTCGGTGGGCGGTATTTCGGGGCCGCAGACCATGAAGCTGGCAGGCACGTTGCATGATCACTCCATTGTGGTCATGGTGGGCAGTGGTGCGAGCCACAACTTCCTCTCCGCCCAGTTGGCGCATCAACTTCACCTTCCCTTGGTTCTCTCTCCTGACTTTACAATCTGTCTGGGCGATGGCGTCGCCGATCGACCCTCGGGTGTTACACCGCTCTCTCCCTGACAGTGGGGTCCTGCCCGGTGACCGCGGATTTCTACGCCTTCGGGCTTGGCGATATTGACGCCACTCTGGGAGTGGCTTGGCTCCGCACGCGGGGCGAAGTGCGGATCAACTGGAAGATTATGACTATGCAGTCCCTTCAGGAGGGCCAGACGTGCCGCCTGGTGGGCGACTCCGCTCTGCTTCTCTCCCCGGTCTTCGCTCGTACGATCCAGCAGACTGCCGAGGTTGACATTTCCGTCTGGCTTTGGCCGCTCTCTGCTTCGGCACCACCGCCTCCTTCACACCCAACCGACCTTCAGGCATTACTCGCCGAGTTCGACGACATTTTTGAGACCTGACCGGCCTCCCTACGGCTCGTCCGACAAATCACTCCATTCACCTCCAGCCTGGTGATGCGACGGCGTCGGTCCGCCCTTACCGCTACGGTCATGTGCAGAAGGACGAGATCGAGCGGCTGGTCTGTGAGATGTTGTTGGGGGGGCTCATCCGCCCCAGTGCGAGCCCTTTCTCCAGACCGGTCCTCCTGGTCCGAAAGAAGGACGGTAGCTGGAGGTTTTGCGTGGACTACCAGGAACTCAACAAGGTCACTATTCCGGGCAGGTACCCAGTCTCAGTTATTCATGAGCTTTTGGATGAGCTCCACGGCGCCATATTCTTCATCTAATTGGACCTTCGAGCCGGCTATCACCAGATCCGGGTACGACCGGAGGACATCACCAAGACCGCCTTCCAGACGCACGACGACCACTACGAGTACTTGTTCATGCCCTTTGGCCTGACCAACGCACCAACCACCTTCTAGGCGACTATAAACGACATTTTTCGGGCGGTACTTCGTCGACACGTTCTCGTTTTTTATAACATTTTGCTATACAGTTCTTCCTGACAGGATCATCTCCAGCACGTCCACACTCTGACTACCATTTGGCGCCATCACCTCAAGCTCCACCTGAAGAAGTGCTCCTTTGGGGCGTCAGAAGTGAGCTACCTCGGCCACGTCATCTCAGTCTGGGGGGGTTGTAACATCCCGATTCGCGCTAAGCCCCTTGTGCGCATCTTCAATTCAGGTGAGCTGACTTGGGCTCAGGGTGCACTAGTGGAAAGGCTTGCACCAGAGCCGGGGGAAATGCTGAATCAACATTAAGTGTCTGGACACTACTACGCGGCGGTAGCAAGATACCGCGCGGCGGTAGCAAGATACCGTGCGGCGGTAGGGGCCGGGGCGTTGAGAGCGTTGAGTGGACAGACAGGCGTTAAGAGCGTTGAGTGGACAAAAGACGTTGAGTGCTATCGCGCGGCGATAGTGAGATACCGCGTTATGGTAGCCATCTGAATTATCAGCGTATGGCTCTGGAAGATACCGCCTGGCGTTAGTGTTATCGCGGGCGATAGCCCGCTGAATTATTTTAACAAGGCGCTCGGGAAGATATCGCACGGCGGTAGAAGGTTACCGCCCGACGATAGCGGTACAGGTGGCCACACCTGAGTGGGCGGTTTGGACGGTGGCTTGTGGAAGAAGTCGTTTTTGGGGATATCGCCCGACGATAGAATGCTACCGCGCGGCGGTAGCTCCCTGATCGGGAAAACCCTAACTTCATTTGGCCATTCCCTATTTATACGCTTCCCAATTCTTGGCCGCCAGTTACCTTTCCGAATTTTCTGAAGAACGAGACGACAGAGCTTTTTCATGGAAGGACAAGGAATGAAGAGTGCTTTCCTCAGAGGAGAAGAACGGAAGTCGAGATCGACGTCATCATGCCACCAAGGAGAATAACAAGATCCATGGCCGGAAACGAGGTGTGTTTCCTACCCTCTCTCTTGGTGCTAGATCTGTAGTTATTATCTAGGAGAGATGTCGACTCAAAAGAGTTTGACTTGCGAGATGAAGATCTCCTAGGAAGAGACCATGCTAGGACCTTGTCCTAGAGATTTGATGTCTTCAACCTCTCCTCTCTTCTTTGTAAAGATGATGAACTTGGTTTCGTGAAGAGGAATGGTCTATTGAGGGTGAATAAGGGAGGAGGAAAATCTGTGAGTGGTTTTGAACAAATAACTAAAGGAAGAAGATGAACCGATGTCGTTCATCTTGCTTTAAGATGCGTGCAGAAATCTGTTTTCTGTGCGCAGCGAACTTCAAGGCCGTTTTCGAGTATGATACGGCCAGATCTGGGTTTTTGACTAAACACGAAAGTCGTAGCCCTTGGAAAGACCTTTCCAACGGATGGTTACACGTTTTCATACGAGTCCTGTAGCCTCGGGAATGTCCAGTCGAAGTTGTTGTACAGTCATGTCTTAAGTACATGTTCTCGGGTTTGTATAAAACCGTGTTTAGATTTGGTAGAGGGACCGTAGCAAAATAATGATGAGGTTTTGGTGAACTTAGTTTAATTGTGACCGTGATAAACAAATGGTTGATAGGATTCGATCGTTAGATCCTTAAGTAACGGATGGTTTGGTGAAACATGTTTGTACAAACGGTTTGAAGGAATTTAATAAACAAATGGTTTGGAAAATTTGGGGATCAAATGAATTGATACGATTTGGTTGTTCGAGTGATATTCTTGTGAAATACGGTAAGGATGTGCTTGATTATAAGGAAGAACTTGGATGAGGTAAACTCATGGCCATGGAATATGTGGAATCGTGATCTCAAGTCTTTGGTGAGATAGTTAGTATAGTCCACTGCTTAGAGTTGTCTCCCTTCGGGTAGCAGTGCGAGTTTGGCATGTTGTGTGAGGTGGCTTACCACTTGTGTTGATGACGAACCCTTAAGTGCTTGGGTGCATGAGATTGTGAAAGGGTGTAAGTGCGTGTGTTTGACCACACTGGATTGGTAATGATGAAATGAGACTTTCAACGATTGGGCTTGGTCCTCGGTGCACATCCTCGAGGCTCCTTTCGTACCATGATGAAGTGAAACTGCATGTGGTGTGAGTTGACACGCGGTGTCATAATCCTGAGTTAAGGATAGTGTGGCAGGTCTACAGGCTCTCCAGTCGTCACACCGACGGGAGTTGGCAGATAGACCTCGGGCGGTTGGGCTTGGTCCTCGGTGCTCATTCCCGGGGCTTCTTCCGTGCCAAGTGGACGGTGAGGCTTGGTCCTGTGGTGATACGCTCTCATAGGCTCCTTCTGTGCCACAAAGATAGGGCAATTTGGGTTGTGTTCTTGGTGCACATCTACCCGAGACCCCTCTGAGCCGTAGTACGCATGGGCTCCGCTGTTGTGTTCTTAGCGTTAAGGAGTATGGAGGACTAGGCTTGATAGTGTAGATGCCCGCCTAGTAGTGGAGAAGCCCGCTCCACTGTCACCGTCTGGCCACGACGGATGACGCCTGAGAGGTTAGCTACCTGCTCGAAAAGTGGGAACTACAAGTCTGTGTCGACATAGCAGTGTGCGCGTGTGTGCTTGGATAAGTAATCACATTGCATTCATAACATTGCATTGCATTACATACACAAGATCCTTATCATATAAGTTTGTATGGACACTCTTATATGATGAGTTACTTTACTGTTAAGCTGACCCTTAACTTATATGTTTGTATGAGCATTCATATAAGTTAAGTTACTTTTCTGTTGTAGACCTATTACTAGACGGATGGATATGTTTTGAGTATAACTGCTAAAATATAATATTGATATTAATGTTGTACCTTTACTGCTGTTGTTACTCATGTTTTATACATTCTCCGCCTGCTTGTACTACTGCTTATATATATTGTACCCTTTTTCATTTTCTCCGATCGGTGCCTAAGAGTCGCCGAGGGAGCGGATGTGATAGCCACTTAATCTTTATGACTAACGGTTGCTACGTCTTCCTTTTTAGGAGGAAACCCCGCAAGTAGAACAACAGCAGATTGCGCAGGAGGGAAGCCAGGCCAGGGTGACAGGGCCTGAAGTGACGATACCATCGCTGCCGTCAGTTACTGATGTGAGTTTTTGAGAGATTCTAGTTGTAGCCCTTTGGGCAAAATTTTACGTACTCTGATATTATAGGAGCAAATTGATATTTCTTATTATTGATGTACTTGTGGACTTATTACTTATGTGAATTTTGACTTTTGTTTTATTTTTTATATTGGGTTGGCATGGATGATATTAATTTTAGCCGGCAGGATAGGCGTCTTGTAGTATCGGTCAACGCGTGTGTTGGCGTTACTGCAATGCGGCTGTTCTGGGCATAAGACTCCCCTCGGCCGTGTCTTGTGTTCAGGGAGGGGGGTCTTACAGGGGTCGTCATGGACTAGGAGAAGATTGTGGCGGTCCTGCATTGGCCGACTCCTACATCTCTACGGGATGTCCAGGGATTCCTTGGCTTGACGGGATACTATCGCCACTTCATCCAAGGGTACGGGGCTCTAGCTCGGCCACTTACGCAACTCCTGAAGAAGTCAGAGGAGGGCTCCTTTCAGTGGACGATCGCTGCCTTTGCTTCCCTTCAGCAGGCCCTAGTCTGTGATCCAGTGCTTGTCATGCTAGATTTCTCTCAACCATTCCTAGTGGAGTGTTAAGCATCGGGCTCCGGGGTGGGAACCGTACTCATGATAGCCTACTTTAGTCGCGTCTTCTCCAGCACGGTCCACAGCCGCTCTGCGTATGAGAACGGGCTCATGGGCCTCGTTCTCTCCGCTTAGCATTGGAGCCCATATCTACTAGGCCACCCCTTTGTGGTTCATACCGACCACCACAGCCTCCGCTACCTCTTCCAGCAGAAGATCACAATGCCCGCCCTACAGGTGTGGGTGACCAAACTCCCGGGCTATGACTTCACCATCGAGTTCCGCCCGGGGAGGGCAAGCTGAGCGGTCAATTCCCACTCCCGACAGAGCTAGTCGCCAGAGCTTACAGCTATATCTTGGCCAATATGGGAAGACGTGGCAACTATCCAGCACGAGGTCGAGGCCGACCCTATTTTATCCGGAATCCGGACGAAGATCATCGCGGACGCCTCCGCCCATCCACCATACTCGCTTGTAGGGAGGCGCCTGTTCTTCAAGGGTCGCCTAGCTCTAGCACCCTCTTGTTCGAGCATTCCCCGCCTCCTCACCGATTTTCACGCTTCGCCCACCGGAGGGCACGTCGGGGCCTTCTGTACCAACCTCCCCCTAGCGGCCTCTCTCTACTGGCCCCACATATTTCGACAGGTCAAGGCATTCGTGGCCGCCTGTTTGATCTACCAGAAGGTCAAGTACGAGACGTTGTTTCCAACATGCCTCCTTCAGCCTCTTCCTATCCCGGACCGCATTTGGGAGGACGTGGTCATGGACTTCATTACTCGGCTACTGCGCTCCTAGGGATTTGATTGTATTTTGGTCGTGGTGGACAGATTGTCCAAATACGCCCATTTTATTCCCCGTCGTCACCCCTATACCGCCGCCACAGTCACGGACAACTTCATCAGCGACATTGTACGCCTTCATGGGTTCCCTCGGTCGATCGTGATCCGCTCTTCTTGAGCACCTTCCGGACCGCACTCTTTCGTCTACAGGGGACTCGCCTCCGCATGAGTACTGTTTATCACCCGCAAACGGAAGGCCAGTTTGAGGTCCTCAACCGCTGTTTGGAGACGTATCTCCACTGTTTTGTGGGGGAGCAACCCCGCAGATGGGCCAAGTGGCTATGTTGGGCCGAGTAATCCTACAACACTGTCTACCACAACACAATAGGTCCCTCCTCGTTTGAGGTTGTCTATGGCCGGCCGCTGCCCTCCATCGTCTGACATCTGCTGGGAGAGTTTCAGGTCGAAAGTTTGACCACCGCCCTGCAGGACCGCGACACCATCCTGGATTACCAGAAGCATCACCTCTTACGGGCCCAACAGAAGGGATCCTCCTTTGCGAACAAGAATTGGCGTGACCTCTCCTTTCAAGTGGGGGAGAAGGTGTTCCTCAAATTGCACCCTTACCGTCAACTGTCTCTGGCCCGAAGGCCCTGCCCAAAGCTAGCCCCACGGTTCTTTGACCCATTTGAGATACTAGGGTGTATCGGTGTGGTCGCCTATTGCCTACACTTCCTCACCGAGATCCACATACACCCAGTCTTCCACGTTTCTCAATTGCGCCGTGTGGTGGGCCACCACGGACCACATTCCGGCTGACGTTGATCTCGCCGAAGAGCAAGGTTGTCAGGATCGCGATCCAGATCATAGGATATTACGATCCTACGATCCAGATTTTGTAAATCGATCTTGATTTTGTAAAGCGATCCTCGATCCGACCCTACTGTCAGATCCGATCCTACCTCGAAACGATCTCATGTAGGATCTCGATCCTGACAACCTTGCCGGAGAGGCACTGTACTACCCTGCCAAGGTACTCGATCGTCGCTGTCTTTTGCCGGAAGACCCCACTTCGGAGGAAATTTTGGTCGCTTGGGAAAATCACCCAGACTCTGATGCTACATGGTTTCCTTGGGATGACTTCCTCTGCCAGTTCGTTGACTACTGCCTTGAGGAGAAATCCCATTTTCCAGATGGAGATATTGTTACAGACTCGGCACATTGACGAGATGTTTTGGCGGATCTATACGCGGAGGAAGACGACAGGTCCGTCTGGAGGAGAGACCGAATACACGACGACGGCGTGATTATTTCATATTATTTTGTGTTATTTCATATTATGTTGTGTACGCTTTTAATTTACTCGCATTTGCTATTCGCACCCCGCACCTATAAGGGGTGATGTTGTACTCTTTTTCATTATGCTTGGATGAATGAAAATTAGGGCCGCTCCCTAAGGATTTCCTCTCAACCCTAATCCCCTTCTTCCTCGCCTCAGACGGCCCTTTCCCTCACCGGGTTCCTCTCGAAGATCAAATCAGTACATCAGGTCTTTCCTTATAGTTTAATTCCAAGTCTCTTTTGGTCTACCCATCCCCCGTTTAACATGTCTAGTGGCTAAACTCTAACAACGCCAAATAGGTGCCTCTAATGGTCTCCTTTGTACGTGTCTGAACCATCTTAATCGATCTTCTCACATCTTCTCTACAATTCAGTCTCATGTGTCCACACACCCACCTAAGCATTCTCATCTCCGCAACTCTCATTTTTTGCTCATGTACATAATTCACTGCCCAACACTCAGAACCATAGAGAATCGTTGGTCTAATTGCAGTACGGTAAATCTAGTCTTTAAGTTTTAATGGTACGACCACATAAGATCCCAGACGCGCCTCTCCACTTCAACCAACCTGCTTCGATTTTATGTATCACACCTTTATCCACACCTCCATCTTTTTGAACTATCAATCCCAAAAATCTAAATCACTCACCGTGAGAAAAATCTTGGTCACCCGACTTAATGAAGGAGTCACCGTCCTTCTTGCACGTACATATAAAATGTGTGTGTAAAATAAGCATCAACGAGGAGATGTAAAGGCAGCACATAATTCAATGTTGGTTAACGAGCAATTATGAGATGAAGTAGATCATCTATAAAAGACTTGAAAGGTTGTAACAAGTAAATAAGTGTGAGCAGTTCATCTACTGTCATAGTTGATAGAATTTGGCAATTACATACGCTACAACACACACCAAACTTAACCAACAGATTGGATCATAGCAGGGAATCGTAACAAAAGACAATAGTGAATAGTGACAAGAAATTCCCAAGAAAAAAATGATTTCAGACATGAAAATTTTCAGGGAACTTGGCAAACAGAATATATTTTCAATGCATGACTCGAACAACCACAACAAAACTTGAAGAATCATGATAAATCACTGAAAATAGGAACTTCCCTGAACTTTCCACACCGAACTTTTAAAGGAACAAAAACAGTCAAATAATTCAAACGAACCAATAAGCATTATGTATTATGTATTAAACAAAATGAAGAGAATCACTTGAAAAACAGAGAAGAAACGTGAAACTTAAGCGATGTCTTTTAGTAAAGAAGACACAACATCCATGTAAACTTAAGCGTTGTCTTTTAGTCAAGAAGATAAAGATACCCCAACATTAAATGGTTCTGCCTGCATGTATCAGAAGTCATAATTTGGAACATTTGACATGAAACAAACGCATAATTTAAAATTAACAGCTGACATAGCATTCTTCACAAGGTAAAGTAACTAAATTAGAATCAATGATAATAAATTAAAAATACAGGTAACATTTCCATGAAATAAATAGTAGACCACCAAATAGATAATGGGATGTTGGCAGAAAAACACAAGTGTAAATTGAATGACACATACCAATATAAAGGAGAAAAAGATGACAGAGAAAAGGGTTTCGCTAACATAAGCCTTGTCTGGCCCAAGCTCCTAAAAGAAAATTGTTCAAATAAGAACCACTATGATAGTTTGGTCAATATTATAAATAAAATATAAACATGCATCTAGAAGTTACACACAGGAAGGAGGCTGAAACCAAGATCTTGTAGAACAGGTCCAGGTCGATGTAAATAATGAATTCCTCGAGCAGCGACCCCATGAACATACTACAATTTTGCAATAAATACAATTTCATGAATAAAAAGACAAAGCATATGAATTGACGAGTATGATGAATAAATATAAGACCACAATAGCTAGATTATTTCTCTATCAATGGCATTCTTTTTGAATGAAAATAGTGACATTTAATAAAGAAAAATTTGCTCATGTGCGTCAAATGACAAAAGTTAGCTCCTATGAGGGTTAGAAATTATGTTTTCTTGTGAATTGTGAATACTAATTAATGCCCTCAAAACCCCATCCCTCTTACCACCTCTAGGTTTTTTTAACCATCCTTTGTTAGCAATTGGTTCCATCTCCACAGTCATGCCTTCCTCATCAACTGTAGAATCCACAACTCCCTCATCAACTGTAGAATCCACAACTCCCTCTTCCTTGAGGGGCTTGCCAACCAACAAGCTCTCACTCTTTCTGTTACGCTCCCGCTACGCTTTACGGGTCGTCATTATGTTCGAAGGAGCAAGGGCGCGCTAAACAACAGGGCTGAACCTTCTGGTTCATCCCCCACTCAGTGAACCGGCCGGCCAGGGGGTGAACCAGAAGGGTTCAGCCCCCTTGGGAGGGGCCGGCCGGCCCCTCCATGCCCGGGTATATATATATCCGGGCAGCCCCCCTTATGGGATCATGAAGAATATTATCAGGTAGCCTCTCTTCCCTCATTCCAACCCTAATCCTCTCTTAGTCTTCTTAGATCTCTCTCTTAGTTGCTTTCTCCCGTAGTATTACCCTAACATTTGGTATCAGAGGAGTCCTTCTCTCCGATATGGTGACCACTCGCACTCAAGAGGAGTTCTCACGGATTGAAACCCTAGAGGAGAACGTTATTGGCCTAACCGACTCGATGGCGGCCATGGAAGGGCGGATGGAGGCTCGGATGTAGGAATTGAAGGCCTTGTTGAAAGGGAAGGCACCGGCTAGTGAGGACTCGGCGGGATCGGGGGCCGAACTGGGCGTGCGTTTCACGGACGGCGTCAGCGGGATCCAGCCTGGCGCGGGCTCGGCGGCAACGTATGGAGGCCCGGCGGGATCGATTCCGCCAGGATCGGCCGCAGGTGGGTCGGGAGGTCCCGGATCGGCGGCGTACGGAGTAGCAGGGGGTTCGGCGACGGTGTATGGGGGCTTGGCGGGGCCGATTCCGCCGAGATTTGCAGCAGGCGGGTTCGGCGAGCCTGGATCGGGCCGCGGGCAGGGGCGTCGGGGCTGGGAAGACCCGGGTGGGTTCCGACGGCCACCCGATACCACAGGACAGCAAAGGGGAGGGCTCCTCCCTCCTCCTCGTGGGTTTTGGGCGCCAGGAGTGGCCGGTTTTGGCCAAGGATGGGGCGGCCAGCCGCACCCCCTCCTTGGGGAGCGGGTAAGCATCAAGGCTACGGCGGTTTCGAGCAAGGGAGCCCGCAAGACGGGAAGGAGGTCAGGGGGCACAACGCTTGACTCCCGGATTAACTCGTATGTACTTTCCGGAGTTCGAGGGCGGCGACGCCTTGGAATGGATTCAAAAGGCGGAACTTTTTTTCCAGTACCAGGAGGTGCCTGACGGACAGTGGGTGCAGTTAGCGTCCTTCCACTTGAAGGACGACGCTTTTCAGTGGACGCAGTGGTTCCTGCGAGGACGGGAGTACGTGCCTTGGGGGGAGTTTGTGGATGGATTTACGGCCAGATTTGGTCCACTGGAGTACGAGAACTTTGAGGCCCTCCTTCAGAAGCTTCGTCAGAAAGGGTCGGTGATGGAGTATCGCACTGAGTTCGAGAAGTTGGCGAATCGGGTTCAGTGGCCGGAGAGGACACTCTACAGCTGTTTCATATCTGGTCTCAAGGAGCACATTCGTGACGAGGTGCAGACACTCATGCCTCGTTCATTGAACCACGCCATTACTTTGGCGCGTATCCAGGAGGAGAGGTTCAACAGGCAGCGGGCCCGCATCACGAGTAGGCCGCCTTTGGCCCCTGCCACAGCAGCACGACGGGAGCAACCGACGGGTAACAAACCGACGGTGACTCAGTTGTCTTGGAGTGAGTTGGCCGCTCAGAAGGAGAAGGGTCTGTGCTTTAATTGCGACGAGAAGTTTGTGCCAGGTCATAAATGTCAGAAGATACAGGTTTTCATGTTGCATCAGGATGCGGACGAGCCGGCTCCGGACGAGGAGTTGGAGGTGGACTTGGAGGAGACTGAGTTCGGGGTTTCTCTGCATGCTCTCGAGGGTTGCGCTCCCCCGCTTACTATGTGGCTGGCGAGCCGGATTGCCCAAGAGAAGGTTACTATTCTGGTGGACAGTGGGAGCACCCACAACTTCATACATCCCGACGTGGCACGGCGAGTTGGGCACGTGGTTGACAGGGGGGCTGCCTTTCACGTTA
Organism: Platanthera zijinensis; assembly: GCA_039513925.1. Classification (NCBI taxonomy): domain Eukaryota; kingdom Viridiplantae; phylum Streptophyta; class Magnoliopsida; order Asparagales; family Orchidaceae; genus Platanthera; species Platanthera zijinensis. The sequence continues at coordinate 17,773,602 of CM077093.1, read as the reverse complement.
TGGTGGCGGATGGAAGCAAGCTGCAGTGCGAGGGGGTGCTGAAGGGAGTGGAGATGTGGATACACGGTTATGTGGGACGGACTGACCTCTACCTGTTGCCTATTCGGGGCTCAGACATGGTGCTGGGAGTTCAGTGGTTGCGCCAGTTACAGCGGGTGACTTTTGATTGGGAACACATGACTATGGAGTTTGTGCACGGGGAGAAACATTTTTGCCTGAAGGGTATCATGTCATCTCCTGTTAAGGAGGTTTCTCTTCGCAGCATGCATCGGTTGAGCGGGGATGGGCAGATGATGGCCGTCCTTCGGGAGGTCCAGACCGGCGATTCCACACCTTCTGAGGTACCAATTCAGTTACAATTACTTCTGACAGATTATGCTGATGTTTTTCAGGAGCCACGCACTTTGCCACCGCCGAGGTTTCGAGATCACCGTATTCCGCTCAAGGCGGGTGCTGAGCCTACCGAATGTTCGTCCGTACCGCTACCCACACGTCCAGAAGGCGGAGATTGAACGCAATGTCCGCGAGATGCTGGAGGCCGGCATCATTCGGCCGAGTACGAGTTCCTTCTCGACCCCTATTATTTTGGTCAAGAAAAAGGACGGGTCCTGGAGATTCTGTGTGGACTACCGTGCCTTGAACGGCGTTACTGTCAAAGATAATTTCCCGATTCCTCACATAGAAAAGTTACTGGATGAGCTGCATGGGGCGCAGCGGTTCACCAAGCTGGATCTTCGTTCCGGATATTATCAGATTTTGATGGCACGGGAGGACATCCATAAGACGGCTTTCCGGACACATGACGGCCATTATGAGTTTTTGGTTATGGCCAATGGGCAGACTGGAGGGCCCGCTACATTCCAGGCCAACATGAACGAGATATTCAGAGATTTCCTGCGGGTGTTTGTCCTGATATTCTTTGATGATATCCTCATCTACAGCGCGAACTGGGAGGACCACGTGCGCCACGTGGAACAGGTCCTTGCCATACTTCGTCAGCACCATCTTTATGCCAACCGTTCCAAGTACTCCTTCTGGCAGGAGGAGGTGGAGTACTTGGGCCATTTGGTCTCCGGTTAGGGCGTTCGGGCCGACCCACGGAAGATTCAGAGTATGCAGTCCTGGCCGCGACCGGTTACAGTCCGTGCCTTGCGGGGTTTTTTGGGGCTCACAGGGTACTACCGGCGGTTTGTGCAGGACTATGGGAAGATAGCCCGACCATTGACCCAGCTGCAGCAGAAGGATTCTTTTTCTTGGAGTGAGGAGACGGAGGAGGCATTTCAGGCTCTCAAACGAGCCATGACCACCACACTAGTACTTGCACTGCCAGATTTCACGAAGGAGTTCGTTCTGGAGACGGATGCGTCGGGGGTCGGCATCGGGGCGGTGTTGATGCAGGCGGGGCGGCCAATAGCCTTTTACAGCAAGGCATTGGCTTCTCGTGCTTTGGGTCTCTCGGCCTACGAGAAGGAGATGTTGGCGATCATTCACGCAGTGGCTGTGTTGCGACCATATTTGTTGGGCCGGCACTTTAAGATCCGGACGGACCACCAGAGCTTGAAGCATTTTCTGGACCAACGGGTCTCTACGCCTCTGCAGCAGAAATGGGTTACAAAGCTGCTGAGCTACGACTATGAGATTGTTTATCGCCGCGGCAAAGAGAATGTAGTCGCCGATGCTCTCTCTCGTCTTCCAGAGGCTGCTCTCTCTCATATTTCGGGGCCGTTGGTCGATTCCTTGGAGGATATTCAGGAGGAGGTACTGCGCTCCGACACGCTACGACCGTTGGTGGAGGCTTTACAGCGGGGAGAGACAGGGGTGGCTGGCTATCACTTGTGTAATGGCCGGCTTTACTATCGGGGCCGGATGGTCGTGCCCGCCGATTCAGCTTGGAAGACGGTATTGATGCATGAGTTCCACTCGTCGCCCACAGGAGGGCATGCAGGGGTGCTCCGGACCCTCCAGAGGGCGAGAGCAAACGTTTTTTGGGCAGGCATGCGACGGGACATTCAGCAGTTTGTTCGCCACTGTGACATCTGCCAGCGGCAGAAATATGAGACTTCTTCTCCTGCAGGGCTGCTCGTGCCATTGGACATCCCGCGGCTTATTTGGGACACGGTGTCCATGGACTTTATTGATGGGCTGCCTAAGTCTAAAGGAAAGTCAGTCATTCTGGTCGTGGTGGATAAGCTTTCCAAGTATGGCCATTTTCTAGCCCTCAGCCATCCGTATACCGAGGAGTCCGTGGACGCACTCTTTGCTAGAGAAATCGTTCGACTGCATGGCCTCCCTCGTGCCATTATTTCTGATCGAGACCCCACCTTCGTCAGTGGGTTCTGGAGGGAGCTGTTCAGGTTGCAGGGTACTCGCTTACACTTCAGCACGACACATCACCCGCAGTCGGATGGCCAGACGGAGGTGCTCAATCGGGGTGTCGAGATGTATCTTCGTTGCTTTGTCATGGATGAGCCTCGGAGTTGGCCGGATTGGTTACACTGGGTCGAGTACTGTTACAACACGGCATATCACTCAGCCAGCAGGATGACGCCGTTTGAGGTGGTTTACGGGCGGCCGCCTCCGACTTTGGCCAGCTATGAACCGGGCAGCACAACTCTTCCGACGGTGGATCGTGCTCTTCTGGATCGGGATCGCATGTTGGTCACTCTTCGGGAGAATCTCCGCCTGGCACAGGAACGCATGAAGTCCCAGGCGGACAAGCACCGCACGGAGCGGGAGTTCGCCGTTGGTGACGAAGTTTTTCTCAAGCTCCAGCCGTACCGGTAGTTGTCCGTGGCTCGTCGTAGCAACCAGAAGCTGTCCCCGCGCTACTACGGCCCCTTTCAGATCATCAGCAGGGTGGGGCCGGTAGCTTATACTTTGGCATTGCCGGAGGGTTCCCGCATTCATCCTACATTCCACGTCTCCTTGCTCAAGCGGAAGTTGGGTCCGCATGTCAATCCAAGTACTTTATTGCCTGAGGTTACTTCTACGGGTGAGCTGCGGCCGCTTCCAGAAGATATTTTGTGGCACAAGTGGAAGAACCGGGGCACGGAATACCGGCCCGAGCTCTTGGTCAAATGGAAGAACCTGTCGCCAGCACACAACTCTTGGGTAGACTTCTTCGATTTCAAGGAGCTCTACCCGGACTACCACCTTGGGGACAAGTTGGTTCTTGATGGGGAAGGGAATGTTACGCCCCCGCTACGCTTTACGGGTCATCATTATGTTCGGAGGAGCAAGGGCGCGCTAAACAACGGGGCTGAACCTTCCGGTTCAGCCCCCACTCAGTGAACCGGACGGCCAGGGGCTGAACCAGAAGGGTTCAGCCCCCTTGGGAGGGGCCGGCCGGCCCCTCCATGCCCGGGTATATATATATCCGGGCAGCCCCCCTTATGGGATCATGAAGAATATTATCAGGTAGCCTCTCTTCCCTCCTTCCAACCCTAATCCTCTCTTAGTCTTCTTAGATCTCTCTCTTAGTTGCTTTCTCCCGTAGTATTACCCTAACACTTTCCTTGATGAGGAAGTTGTTATGGGCTCCAAGCCTAGTTGTTTTCAAGGCTTCATGTTATCATTTTGAGTTGTCTTTTACTGATTGTAAGTGGGTCGGAGTTAATAATTAGGAATCTGGTAAGCCTATTTAAAGGTAAATGAGGGAGGCATGAAGGCATCCAAGAATTAAGTCTATTCCTCTCGTCTTTGTTTATGGTATGAATGAAATCAATCTGTTTTTATATTCTCTTGTGTGAGGTATTGGTAGCTCTCTCCTCTAGTGAGTAACCCCGCTTAGCCAGCCGCAGTTAAGGCTCCGTTGTATCCTCCACCACCATCATTGTCGCCTCCGACCACCGCTCCGAGTAAGCCCATAACATCATGGTATCAGAGCTTCTCGGTCCTCTTCCTCTGACGCATGCGCACATTTCCTCTACTGCGATTCACAACCCGTCCAAGTTTCAGTCGCTCTACTGCGCTCACTGCCACCTCAAGCAATCATTATCTTCACTCTCCCCCCCCATCAGTTGGTCGAATCCAGAGCAGCTTCGACACACCCAGTAGACGATCCAGTACCCGTCTGCTTCAACTCGCCATGCGGACGACCAAAACAGCAACTGCATCAACACAAACGATGTCATGCAACGTTTGATCGCCGTCCGGGAAGTCTTCCACAGTAAATCACATCGCCGCGACATCTTCCATCATCCTGACGAACCCGCAAACCGCATACGTCGTCGCTATCCCCTAGCGCCCTCCACTCAACGATATACTCCCTCACCTACATCGACTTCGCAGACCGCAGTGGCACCTTAATCGAGCCCCACACAACAGTGACTTAATTGAGCCCCGCACAGCAGTGCCTTAATCGATCCCCGCACAACAGTTCCTTTTCGAGCTTCGCACCATCACCCTCGTTCCTGTTTCCGCTCAATAGGCTGGGAGTATTTGTTTTTGCTATCATTGAGCGACGACGCGACTCTCGTGGTCATTCCCATTCATCTGACTAGGCGCAATCAAACCACCCTGTCACCCATTCCTCCTCTCGCTCCTTATCTCGCACTATGGGTGACTCGTCTGATCAAATGAGTCAGATTATGTCCATGTTGCAGGCCGTCATGGCGCAACAAACTGCCCTCGCGGACCGTCATAAGGAGGCCATTACTCGATGATCTTTCTACCGCCCCGCACACGATCAAACAAGCCGCAGTCAGGCACCACCACTTACCCGTCATGCGCCGCCGCCACTGATTATCCACGAGCCATCGCCGTCAGTCCTCACGCACCCCGACGCTGCTATTGTGCCACGCTACACCAGGTTAGACTTTCCAACCTATGATGGGAAAAGTGATCATTTGGGTAGGCTTACCGAGTGTTAACAATTCTTCGGCCACCAACAAACGTCAGTAGCAGACCAAATGCATCTAGTATCCTTTCACATGCTCGACTCCGCTCTTTTGTGGGCTTCTTGACTCCTCACCGACCAACCGAATCTAATTTGGGAAGAATTCAAGTGGCTCTGCAACTTGAGTTTCAAACCTCCTATCTGCGGCAAGACCCTCAGCGAACTCACATCTTTACGACAAACAGGGTCCGTGGACGAGTACCTAGAACAATTTCAGCTTCTTTTGGCGCATGTCACTCCTACATTGGATATGCAAGTCGTCATTTTCATCGCCGGACTTTACGACCACTTGCGACTGGATGTCGAATTTGAGGCCCCTCCAGACTTAGTGAATGCTAAGTGAATGCTATGAATCCGGCCAGGCTCTGTGATCGTCGCCTCCAGCTAGCACGGGAGGCCTACCCGCATACCAACAACATTATTCCACGAGGCCGTATCGAGGGCCCTACAGCCCCACCGGTGAGTCGATTATCTCGGGCCGAGATGTTCCAACGACACGCCCAGAGATTATGTTTTAACTGCGACGAGCAGTTCACTCGTGGCCACAGATGCAGCAAGCTTTTCTACCTGCACGTCGAAGACTCTGACAATGAGGGCATCGGATGAAGTAGCTGCACAGAGGACCTTCCTTGAGCTTGAGGTCAAGCTCTTTTTGGATAGTGTGAGTGATGTTATAGCAGTGTTATGTTATGGCAGAGTTATTGTTATGACAGCATTATCTTTATTATATTCTATTGGGGTTATTTATCGGGACCTCCCATCGAAGTTTGCTTAATTACATTTTGCACCCCTCTAACTTTCGAAATTACAAAAACCTCCCCTCAATGTTTACATTTCATAACATCCATGCCCAAAAGTACCCCATTGGAATAAATCTTCAGGGGGGTCTTTTTGTGCATGAATGTTATGAAATGTAAACATTGAGGGTAATTGTAATTTTGAAAGTTAGAGGGGTGCAGGCTGTAATTACGCAAACTTCAAGGGCAGTTCCGGTAAATAACCCTATTCTATTATTAGTGTGTGTCGGGCAAATTACGGTAATGCCCATGTATGTGCCTATTTAAGGGACCCTTGAGGTCTTGTTTATGGTATGAATGAAATCAATATGTTTTTCTATTCTCTTATGTGAGGTCTTGGTATCTCTCTTCTCTAACGAGCAACCCCGCTTAAGAAGTAACGGTTAAGGCTCCGTTGTACCCTCCACCATCATCATCGCCGCCTCCGACCACTACTCCGACCACCGCTCCGAGTAAGCCCAAAACAATACCATAGCCCGTCATGCCAAGTATCAGTCCCAAGTATCTATCTCGTCTTTTTCTCCTGGAAAATCAGCTTGGGAATATTAAAAGAAGCAACACATCTCAGTTGAATAATTATGGAACATATAGATAAAAGGCTAACTGGAAAAAAAAGCATGCAAAACATTAGATAGTTTTACTGAATCTGAACAATTTACAATACCCTTACCGACCACTGGTTGGAAAGTATCATTCGTCGTCTGGATACTATCTGCAGTAGCTAGGCGAGTGTAGGAGGAGAACTCGTCTGCATTTCCTGTCACGTGTCGTGATGCACCTAAGTCAATAATTCAATTTGATTCCCTGGAGGAGGATATGGATGCAAGAGAAAGAGATCTATCAGTTAGGTGGGCATATATAGCTACCCCAACCCCCCTCCCCCCCCCCCCGATCTATCCCTGCTTCCTTTGTCAGTCTGTTTCCTCTTAATGCCCTCCATCATGCTCAGTAGAGTCTGCTCCTCCGTATAGATGATGTCAGCTTCCTCCACACTTTTAGTCATGCCCAAATTGGCCCTGTAGCTTCCTCGGCCACCACGAGCCCGACCACGTCCCTGTCCACCACCTGAATCTCCCTCCTTAGGCGGCTTAGGGCATACCTCAAATGGCCCGTCTCCCCATAGCTTTAGCACTACCAGGTCTCGCCCCTCTATCCAGTAAAATCAGAGCCAGCAACCGCCAGTGATGACTTCACAGTAGTGGACCCTCCTATCCCTGCCCGAAGTTTGAGACGTGTCTCCTCCTAGATCATGACAGAGATGGCCTCAGTAAGTGCGGGAATCTTCGTACCGGGCAGAAGTAAGGCTCATCGTTGATTAAACTTGCTATTTAATCCCCTCAGGAACTTCATCGTCCTCTCCTCCACGGTGATCTTGGAGGCCCGACACTGTAAGTCGATACAACACATCCCGCCAGAGGTGTAACACCCTCATCTGTCACGAAGAATATAACATAAGATTTGGTCAGGTCCCCACGCCATATTCCATGGACAGTCAGTGAAGTTACGCATTGAAACCAAGATATACATATGTCCTAACTCAGAGTTACATTATAGCGGAAATTTTTAGGTAAAAGAACCCAACACCGGGAATATCCACTATCAAACTGTAGAAATGATATATAAAATACACAAAGTATTTTGGTCTTAAGGCCTTACAACTGTTTTCTCATCAAAAGTGTTTTACAAACATCGGCTCACAGACCGGCCACACATGAAAAACAGTAAACAGTTCGTTTTTTCGCCCTCAAGGGCCGGCCAGCGTAGCAAATGAACTTCATTTCGCTACTTCCCGCTCGGCTCTCCAGCACCTGCACGGGTACAACCCAGCAAAAAGTGGCAAAATAAGGCAACGGTCAGCATTAGCTGACCAAATTATAACGACATCACCCTTCTCTCAAGGCGGCGGCGCTCCTTCCCTGCAAACAAGCAGCATGGCAATATCTTTATATCCATATATGTGCAATTTAAGCACCATTCATCACAAATATTGGCGCGCACGGCCACACGTCCCGTGCACTCAAGGCATATTTTTGGTATTCTTGACTTTCCCAGGCCCACCACCATCCTCAGTCCCAGACCGATGGTCAAAATTCTGTGTTTTGGACTTTCCCAGGCCCACCACCATCTCAATCCCAGACCGATGGTAACACTTGAGCATTCTAGTCTTTCTGGCTCGTAGCCTAAGACTCTAACTATATCAACGACGAAAGCCAAGTCTTTAGGCAATCAAGTACAAGAACGACATAGCGCAGGTACAGATCAGCTATTTCCCGTTACTCAAACCTTCGTGGCAACACTGAAAACCAAGGCAATCAAGGCGGACGACACTACGCGGGTCAACCTCCCCTTTCCGGTATCAAACATACATAACTCTGTTATGTTTCAAGACTGACACTCACGGCCACCGCAGCTGGGCACTCCAGGCTCAATAGCTTAACTTGCCACCATCCTTGTCCTCAGGACCTGGGCTCGCAATCATCACAATAATGCTCACTGGAAGCTACCGCCAGCGATAGAACTACAGCGGCGCAATAGGGAACAGAGCATTATTTCTTCCCCAAAATTTGGGTGTTTTCCTAAATACCACTCCAGTACTCTCATTCCAGTAACCTGCATGCCCCAAGACTCCGTAAACTACACGTTTAACGACGAAGTCTTCTCTGGTACGCAAATCAACAAGATAATTATCACCAATCCAGACCAACCTGTCTGGATGGGCTTCTAACATCATATCTATTTCGTACTTCGATTCTGGATTCTATATGCAATTTCTACCGGAGATACTTTGTATCGACCCGTCGGAAATCCCTTTGTTCTCCACCAATTAGTTGGAGACTTCATGCAACTATGCCGAATTAAGAACTTCACAGTCCAAAAAGGAAGATCGTTATCCTTGTCGATTGCTTAAGAGCCATGAAATCACAGCTGATCCGGATGGAAACGGTCACAATACCTTCCTCTCTGCGGATCTGGCTTCGGCTCGAAAATCCGACCACAAAAACGCCTTCACAGCTTCCCTTAAGGACTGGATCAGTCTTGCCCTTACTCTCCTATCATTCTCCTTCTTCTATCTCAGGATCTAAGAGAAAGAGAGAGAAATGAGAAATATTTCTCATCTCAAGCTTTTAATATAACGCTACCGCCGCGCGGTAACTAGCTACCATGACGCGATAACTTAGGTGGTGGCCGCTTGGCCCAATCAGCGTTGTTCTGCCACTCAAAGACCGCATCAACCTTATCTGGAACATGACACACTACCGTTAGTGGTACCTCTACCGTCGCGCGTTAAGTGTCAGAGACAATAGTTGAATTAATTCATTGGCTACCGCCGCGTGGTATCACACTACCACCGAGCGGTACCTTCCAGAGATGCTGGTCTTTTAAATCAGCTGGATACCGTCAGCGCTAGCTCTATCGCCTGACGATAACCTCCAGTGACAAACTTCCTGTTGTTTTCAGGAAATTTGGGGCATTACAGGAGGCGTGATCGTAATCCACTCATAGATATTCTAACTCGGAGGCGATAGATGACCGTCTCCAGGTCATCTATCGTGGAGGCAATCGATGGGACTACCGAGCTGAGAAGCCATATAAAAACCGTCATGTGAGTTGACTCTCACTCCTCTCCTCCAGTCGAGTTCTTTGGTTTATTCAATGCCCCTGTCAAAAAGCCCCCAACTTACTTCGCTGCAATGGTTTTCTCCGTGCGGCCAAGGTCACAGCAGCCTCTGGGGTCGCTGGTTAGCGTTGCTAGATGTTGGTAACTAGTCGTTGGAGATGCTGGAGACGTAGGAAGCAAACGAGCGACGGGATCGAATGATCGACAGGATAGAGCGAAGGAAGCGCGCTACGGTTCCATTCTTTTCGTGTGGCAGTTCCCTCGGATACCAAGTTATGGAAAATAGAAGCTTGAATTTCATTAGGTTATTGCAATGGCTATATATAGCCTACAACTCTTAATTAACAACAATTATAAATTCTTGAAGGTCTTACCCCTTCCATTGGTGGAGACCATGCCACTAATATCGCTGTTGAATTCTTGAATTGTGTCCAAGTGACATCTTTATATATCTAGCCTACCTAAGTGGGTGCTCTATCATGTAAATGCAAGATATCTAAGCTTGAGGCATGTGAATGTGACTCTCACTTTTAACAATACCATAAAGCCTGAAGTGGGTCTCGAATTGATTACCCAAACATCAACTTCCCTAGCATGGATGGATTCTACAAAAGTAGTCCTATCAATTTTAGCAACCATAGCTCCACCTTGAAATGATTTGATAGCTTGTCTCTCTTTAAAGGGACATGATCCTCTTCTTATTATTATTCTTCCCACGCATCGGGAGGCGACCAAAGTCCTTCCCCTTTTGAGACCGAGGCACCTTAATTAGAAGTCATCATTCCCACTAGTTATTGGCAGACGTGTTTGGTTATTTTCATCATCGTCGTTGTCTTCGTATGAATTAGGCTAAACTTGTGCGCAAATTTAGCTGAAATTTCTCCTTCCTAGACTTAGCATATTGAATGATGGATGGTGATTCACATGTACTACAGTACTAAGATCGACAAAATTGGTGCTTTGATATCAATTTGATAGGAACTACTTGATATTTTATACATAAATTACAAGCACGATATGAAAATTGATTTGAAGCAATGAAATGTGAAAATATGAGTTGTTTGAGGAACAATTGCATTATTCTTGTTGTGGAAACAAGACACAAATATTAATGGAAAACACATGTAGAGAAAATATGGACTAGTGAACACTGTATTTTCTTAGTTAATCCAGCCTCCTTAATTACTCGCAGACATATGGTATTTATAGGCACAATAATAAGCAATATTTAAGAAAATTGGTACAATGTTAGTGGTGAATCTCGCAATTATAGGTAACAACTTTCAAATAAAGAAAATGATTAACTAATGCAGATAGGTATATCTTCTCTTGATGCTGGACTTAACAACCTGAGATTAATGCTTTCTTTTGGTAGGCTTGGCAATGGCTTATGTTAGATGATTGACTTTGAGTTAAAATGCCAACTTGTTGTATGAGTCTGTCTATTGATTTATTGACTAATTATTGAGTCAAGTTGTTTAGTAGTCGAATCAAATATCAAGACAAATGGTAGTCTCCTCTGCAGAGTAGATTAATCCAATTTGGCTTCTTCCACCATGACGGTTTACCAACTTCTTATGTTGTTGACATGAAAGTACATGTTCAGTGAACATACTTCTTTACTAAACTACTCAGTCAAAATGTAGAGTAATCGAGTAGTCGCATTGCACGGTTGATTGAACTGAGCTCCACAAATATTACTCAAATATCTATAATAAGAAAATTTCAACTATCCCAATCTTCATGCCTATTTGAACTCATGATCATTGCGAGGGGTAAAAAAATATTATCCTGTGTTACACTAATCGACCATTATCCATCAATATTTCATGTCATTTTTTTAAACTAAGTGCTACTCCTTTGATGCTACCAACTTGGTGTCCTCGATATTAATGATTTGACATCCTCAGGGCTCAGGTGCTACGGCCTTAGAAAAAATGTGTTAGGGAATCTTAATGAAATTTTGTATCACGAGAGCTAGATAAGTGCTTGACATTGAAGAAAGTCTGATAAGAAGTATTAAATCATGCGACGTTGTCTTTGAAAAGAATAACAAGATTAAGTGTCAACTGTAAATTTGTAATACAAAAAAATTGTCTTGTTTTATTGTGCAACCCCTTTTTACTTCTATATAATTTTCTGGTTTGGTCATTTGTCTACCATTGATACAAAATTGCATCAATGGTAGACAATAAGAAACATGGCCATCGAAGTTCCTCTAATTTTCTAAAGCATTCTATGAAGGAAGGAACCAAATTATATGCCTCTGCCCCAATTGCAGCCTTCTCAAGACTCCCAGCAAGGGAAACTTCAAAAACTTAGGCTCCGTTTGGCACGGTGGTGGCGGTCATGACCATGGGGGTTAAATTGTCATTAGTTAACGTCCACTTAAGAAACTTCATCCACTTTTATGTTTAAAGGGATGATGTTTGTTAGGTGATCCTAAACGAATGACGGTTTAACCTATGCGTTTACGACCGTCACCATCATGTCAAACGGAGCCTAAGGCTGCGTTTGGCGCGGCTTATTTGCTCCAGTGAGGTTGGACAAAAATGTCATTGTCATACCAAAATCTTATGCCCCAAACTAGTTTTTTTTATAATGTAATAACATTTGTAATACCAAACATATATTCTATGACAATGACGTTTTTGTCCAATCTCGCCGGAGCAAATAAGTTGCGATAAGCCGCGCCAAACGCAGCCTTAAGTCAATAGAAAATCAAACTATCTGCCATTTTTGATCTTCTCATATCAGCACGAGAAACTTATTACAATAGATTTTTTCCCGTTTCAACTATTGAAATAAACAAAAAAAAATCCTCAAAATTAAATTTCCAATTTTTCTTCGTTTAGTTTCAGAAAGAACGACCAAAAATTCTACCTGCATTATAAGCCCGAGAAGCAGAAGCTTCCATTTCTCCGAAAAAATCTGCAGCTCCACAGACATCTCCATTGCAATCCTCCTCCATAGCTGAAAAATCACAAAAAAAAAACAGAATCACACCTCAAACCGATATTAACCAACGATTTTGCACAGCCATTATCAAACAAAATGGATACCTTCGCAGCCTCTCGTGCAATGTAAATCGTCATCTGCATCAGCGAAGACCGGCAGTTCCATAGAAATCAGCATCCGGCGAAAAATGGCGTCGGCATTCTCTTCCCCCTTTCTCTCCTATTATCGTCAATGCCGGCGAACCAGGTTAGATTCCCCTTCTCTTGTTCCTTATTTTTCGTTTAAGGCGAAGCGTACGATCTCTCCACCGTCCAACTCCTCACGAATTAATTTATGGGATTCAGTACAAATACCTTTCAGTGAAAGGCCTTCGAAGGAAAGCAAAAGAAAAGAAAAGGGAAAGTACTGGAAGAATACGCGGGGACGACACGAAATGGCAATGGTTAGGGGTTCGAAGGCGATGCGGCGGCCGCCGGCGGGACAGATTTCTTGCCGTAACTTATGAAACCTATCCACCGGCGGAAAAATGATGAGAAGAAGCTAGAGTTCGCCGGGAGAGGAGGATGTCGATGGGGAGATCAACGACAGGCGCTGAGAACGAGGAGAAAAGTTGATGCCTGTGTTTTATTCCCAGGGAAATTATATTTTTATTCAAATTTAATTTTAAATTCTTTTGCATTTTTTAAATTTTATTCCGGGCGGTTCTGCCATCCTCAAGGAAAATTTTCGCATGGTTTTCGCTAACAACCAATCGCACTCTCACCGCTGGAGCCACGTCGCCAGCCCATCACAGCCGTTTATTCATCGGATTAATAATGGCAGTTATGCACTTACGCATTGATAAATTATATAATACAACCAAAAATATGATTTTTAATGATTTTTAGGTTTTCTAAAAAAAAATTTTATCTGTAACCTGAATAAATATCTAAAATAGTTTAATTTTCTTTTACAAAAAAAAATACATTTTAATTTCCCAGGTTTGACCGTAAGTTGAGATCATAATGTCACCATGTGTGTGCTTTGTTTATTTATTTATTAGTTTATTATTTGATTGATTGTTGTGTAATAATGTATTCATTCATACTTAATGTTTTCAATATAATAATATTTGTATGTGTATTACTAAAAATAATAATTCGATTTCCCCGTCCAACCTTCCACCCGCTCAAGTTGTGAGAAGTTTTCTTCGACCCGTGCCATGGCGAAGAAAAAACTTTTGGGACCGGGATCCGTTTGAAAATTGAGGTTTAGGTGAAACTATAGTGCGACACGTGTCAATCTTAAAAAATATTGGATTTCCGTCTTTAAAGCACGAACAAAAATTAGGGCTCATCGAACCTTCCTCTAGGGTCTGAGTATCGGACCCAAAAAAAATTCCGAAAGAACCCAAGAATGGGAGAGAGGAAAAACTACCGTCGCTTTACTTTAGGGCTTCATGAGTAAGTGATGAGGATCAGACTCCATTTAAAGGCTTATGAGTGCACTTAACCATCTCCCACATGATCTCTCCTATTGTGGAGATCATGGGTTTGACCGGTCAACCCACACCCCATGATCTCCACCTCAATAGGAGAAATCATGGGGGCCCGCATTCAACAACTACCGTCACCACCTACCGCCCTCCACCGACCGCCGGCCGCCGCCATCCGCCGCCGCTGTCGGCCGCCGGCCGTCGCCGCCAACCGCCGCTGCCACTTGCAGGTTGGCTACCGTCCGATCACTACAAAACATCTGTCTTCGTCTGATCTACAGGTAACCACCCACTAAACCACCAAGTTAGTGGGGGGCCCACCACAACCACCTCCTAAAGGCTATAAAAGAAGTCTCAGGCCTCCTCATTTTTCACCTTTTCGCTCTGGGAGTCTTCTTCTTCGTCAAGCCAGAGCTATGCTGAACTCCTCCCTCGGGTCATCTTCAAGCCGCCTACGAGCCAAGTCCCCAAGTGCGCGGAGAAGGGAAGAAGATGATCATCGTCAGCACTCAAGCACACCAACCACCAAGTTAGCATCCAGAACTCCCTCGGCGCAGCCTGTTGCCCGTTGCGAGTCAGAAATTCTCTCTCACCACCAAGTTGTAACGAGGAGCGGCATGTCGCACTTGATTCTCTAAACATATTGTAACTGCAACCTAATAGTGTTCTTTGACCGGCACAGATCCGGTCACGTGATTTTTTACCCAGTTGAGTGGTTTTTCCACGTTAAAATCTCTTGTGTCAACTCTCTCTTTTCACTGACTGTGTGCGCGCTCGAGCGTCCCGAGAGCTAAGACGGTCCAGTTTATTTCGGTCCAATCGGGACGCCGAGTTAATCCGCAACAGTAAGATTCATAGTTTTGGAGAATGGGAGAGAGGAGATGGATTTGGTATGAATGAAAGCATTGTTTTGAGATGAAGAAATTAGTAGAAACGATAGAATTTCCGGCCCTAAGCATTTAAATATTATTTGTGAATCTTAAATCTTGTCAGAAAATGAGACAGAGTGATGCAAGAGGAGACAATGTAGTTCTTTGCCTGTCGGCGACCGACTTGCATTTTAATGATTTCCTAAAAGATCAATGTTGAAGCTAAAACTTGGTCTCAACGAGAGTTCAAATCCAGGGGAGTAGCTTGCACCTAATTCTCACGAACTAGAACTCCTGACCAGACACTCGAAACCAGAAAACTGACTCTGGGTTGCAATGTGGAGGTTTCACCACACACCCGGAAGATCTTAGAGAGCTTCCCCTCCCACCAGGCGAGCCGAACTATCTCGTGTCCTGGGCTCGCTGACCATGTCAGCACTCGCCTGGCCTGGGAATAGTTCTAGCCCGGCGAGATCCCTCTCGCCGCTTTCGACCGGCACCTCCTTCCCAAGTCAGTGACCAGGGGCGTTCTCGCCCAGAGACAGGGTTGCGACCACCGGGACAGAGGGCGTTGCCCACTCGCTCCTTGCGGCGAATGCTGGGTGAATGGTTTGTAGGACCTCCCTCTTGAATTCTTCCAGCATCCCGACCGTGATACCACTCGCTTGAGGTGGAGAGTGGCCCGAGCCAGCTCCTCTCTCGCCTCCAGCCATAAAGCTTAGCCCAAATTTTCTTGTGCAGACTACGGTCCATGCTCACCGCACCAGAAATGTTGAAGCTAAAACTTGGTCTAAACAAGAGTTCGGACCCAAGGGGGTAGCGTGCACCGACTTCTCTAGAACTAGAACTCCTGACCAGACACTCGAAACTAGAAAACTGACTATAGGCCACAACGTGGAGGTCCCACCACACGAAAGATCTCAGATAGCTTCTCCTTCCAAGCCAAAGTTGAGCTGGGCACCTTGGAGGGCTCTCGCGGCCAACCAAAACAACCAGAGAGGAAGAAATCAAAAGAACTGGCTCCCCTCCAAAAGTATCCACTGGGTCTATTTATAGAATTTCAAGTATGGTCTGCAAACAGCGCAACTCGGTTGTTCAGAATTGTTATGCGCAGCACGAATTGATCTGCCAACAGCGTAACTCCACTGTTCGGGATGGCTAATAGCAGACCAAAACATAACTCTATGAGGGGGGCGAATGTCTAGGTGAGAAGAAGAGCATCCCCCTATGTCTGACTGAGGGTGAGTGCCTGAAAAGACTAGCACTCGCTCACTACCCAATTGCCACCCTGAGCGAGTTCTTACTGACTATCACTCTCGCCTGCGGTGCGCGCGAGCATCAGGCCTCTGGGCGAGTGTGGGCCCGACCGCCTCACTCGCCTGCTCGGCCACCCTGAGCTATGGAGCCCTTTAGCCCCTGAGACTCTCTAAGGGGCTCACTAAGCGAACCCGGGGTTGTATAATCAAAATGATATGCAAGGAGATGATTCAAAGATATTTTATAGGAGATCATTTTTGTTCTCCAAGATTATGAGGTCTAAAGTATTCTCATAAGTGACGTTTTAGTATGAAATCTCTCTTTGTGCATTGATCTCGAGGAGATGAAAATGCTCTCCCCGGAGATCAAAATGTTATTCACAGAGATAATATTGATCTCATAGAAGATCATCGTCTATTTCCTTATTCCTTGTAAGCAAAGTAACAGAAAGTCATGGAACGAAGAGAAAGCATACACAGTAATTTTTTAAAATCACTGAGATTATTATAAGCCTTTCAGGATTGCGACATGTATCGTGTTTTAGTTTCACCCGAATCAGGATTTTCAAACGGAGCCCGGTCCAAAAAAATTCTCATGGCGAACCATCCCTCGCCCCAATTTCTGCCACACGTTCTCTGGCTAATTAAACCAAGGAGTAAGCCTGTTGCGGTTCCCTTTCTGATGAAAACCACACCCGTGGTCTTTAGTCATTGCATTTGATCTCCCTACCACCAAAAATCTTTTGCAATTTTTGTCATTCCCAAGTGACTGAACATAGAACACCAGGAGATCGATTTCATAGCAGTGGTCGAAATGCAAAGCCCTCATTGTCTCTTCCGATCGATCTTACTACAAACATGAATAAGTTTGAAGTCATGTTGTCGGTCTAGGTCAAGTTAAGTTGTTACAAGGCACCTTATCATGTTTGAGCATGCTCATTTTGTTGGATCTGGTGTGTTGGAACCGAGATTCAGTCCAATGAGAAGTTCGGATCCAAAGGGTGCAGCTTGCACTTCTTCTGAAAAAGAGCGTTCGGCTGAAGATTTAGAACTAGACACAGACCCTGGGCAACATCGCGGAAGTCTCACCTCACACCCGGAAGATCTTAGAGCGCTTTCTCTCCCACACCAATGTTGAAGCTGAGCACCTTGGATAGCCTTTGGAGCCAACCAAAATTGACCAGGAGGAAGAAGCCAAAAAACTGGATCTCCCCCAAAGGTGCCTTTCAGGATCTATTTATAGTCTTTCTAGCGAGGCCTGCCAATAGCACAATCTCGTCTTTTGATTTTACTAAATGCACCCCAAATTGGTCTGCCAACAGCCAAACTTCGCTGTTTTGAATGGCCATCAGCAAACAAAAATAAATATAACATCGCGAGGAGAATATTCCTGGATGGCGAGTGCCCTGATTGAGCTGGCACTCATCAACCCCCGACTCGCCTCGCTCTCTACGATGAGTACCTCATCAAATGAGCACCCGCCTAGAGTGGTGAGTGCCTGACGAGAACCTGACCTCGACTGTCTCTTCGGCGAGTTCCTGAGCACTCGCCTATCTCCCATTCTTTCGTCTAGGGCGAGTGTGGTCCTACTTCCCGACTCACCCCGCTAACTAGGCGTTCGCCGCTTTAAGCGAGCACGAGCCCGCCTCCTCGACTCACCTGGATCTGTGGGGTCGCTCTGGTTCGTTCACTCGGCGAACACGGGGATGTACACAATCTCCGTTCTTTGCGAGATTGTCTTAAGCTCGAAAAAAAGTCCAACCCCAGTATTCGGAAAGTGCATGCTGACCTGGATGAAATCTTTTGGTGGGCCCCTCTTTTGCACTATAAATACCTCCAATAACAAGGAGTGAGGAGCTTCTTAACTCCTTCCCTTTTCTTTGTCTCATTCTACTGTAGCTATACAATGCCGATTTAAAAAGAAATCTAAGCTCGTTGCGAGGGAGGAGAACGCGTCTTTCACTATAAAGTTCACGCCCTAGCTTGCCCGATGGGCTCCGAGCTCGCCTTTCCAGCTGAAGAAGGCAAAGATGATCAAGCGCAACCAGGGGGAGTGGATCCTCCCTCTTCTATACGTAATTCTATTTTTTTGCTCATGGGTGAGTCCTTCGTGATTGCTCTCGCTTTTCTTTTGTCTTAACCCTTTATATCGATCTGTATTTGCACCCGCGTGACTAACTCGCATTCCATGGGCTCCCACCGCATCGGTATGGATTATATCGTAACTCTGCATAGGTCATCTTGCGAGTAGCGGCCTACGTTTTCGTTGCCTTGAGCCCTTGCTGGAACTTAGGTGAATTTTATTTGTTGTAGTTTTTTGCGCGCCCGCGTTCGCGAGATCCCCTGCTCGGCATCACCTCCCAATGGACGAGGCATGAGTGTTGTGTGCAAGTGGTATCTGAGATCTCCGTCCTGTTTCCTTGCTGTTTTCGTGCCGCAGGGAAGTCTTGCTTCCTCCACCGGCTTGCGAGTGCCTAGTGAAACTGGCACTCGCCAACCCCTCACCCCTGTCTCAAGGGCGAGCACATGCCGATCTTCGTCGACCTTCTGCCTCGTCATTCTTTTCCCCAGAAACTCCTATCTTTCGAGCGACCTACCGGCTCTGCTAGCTGGTGAGAGTCTAGACAGCGGGATACAATTGAGGGCTCTCAATCCTTCTTTTCTTTCATAACCATCCACCACCCGAGCGACCTGTCGGCCATGCCAGCTAGTGAGAGTCTATACAGCGGGATCCAATCTATGGCTTTCTCAATCCTTCTTTTCTTTCATAACCGTCCACCACCCGATCGACATGTCGGCCCTGCCAGCTAGTGAGAGTCTGGTCAGCGGGATCCAATCGAGGGTTCTGCCACTCGAGCGACCTGCCGGTCCTGTCAGCTAGTGAGAGACTGGACAGTGGGATCCAATTGAGGGCTTCATCAATCCTTCTTTTCTTTTATAACCATCCACCCCCGAGTGAGTTGCTGGCCCTGCCAGCTAGTGAGAGTCAAGTCAGCGACATCCAATCGAGGGGTACTGCCACTTGAGCGACCTGTCGGTCCTACCAGCTTGTGAGAGTCTGGACAACTGGATCCAATCGAGGGTTTTCTCAATCCTTCTTTCCTTTCATAACCATCCACCACCCGAGCGACCTGCCGACCCTGTCAGCCAGTGATAGCCTGATCAGCAGGATCCAATCGGGGGTGCTGCCACTCGAGCGACCTAGCACCCTTGCCAGCTAGTGAGAGCTTGGACAATGGGATCCAATCGAGGGTGCTGGCACTCGAACGACCTACCGTCCCTGCCACCTAGTGAGAGCCTGGATAGGAGATCCATTCGAGGGCTTTGTCAAACCTTCTTTTCTTTTGTAACCATCCACCACTCGAGCGGCCTGTCGGCCGTGCCAGCTAGCGAGAGCCTGGTTAGCGGGATCTAATCGGGGGTTCTGCCACTCGAGCGACCTGCCGGCCCTGCCAGCTAGTGAGAGCCTAGACATCGGGATCCAATCGAGGGCTTTCTCAATCCTTTTTTTCTTTCATAACCACCCACCACCCGAGCGACCTGTCGACCCTGCCAGCTAGTGAGAGACTGGTCAGCAGGATCCAATCGGGGGTTTGGAGTTAACTTTTGAATGTGTCTAACATAGGACGAATGGAGACCATGTCCTCAAACCATTGTAAATGCTGGACGGGATCATCCTTGCCAGTGTAATATGTCATCTCGGGCTCCATGAACCCCTCTAGAACCGGTGTCGAGACCACCAGCTTGTAGAATGGACTATCCCCACTCGCTAGTCTTGTTTGTTCTACTCGCATGATCAGCTCGCCGGTCGGGACCGCACTCGTCATACTAGGGAAGAGCTCTCGCCCGACGAGATATCGCTTTTGCCCCTCACTCGCCACCTCCTTCCCGAACCTTCTTCCTGGGGCGTTCTCGCCCAGACCTGGTGGCGTGATCTCCTGTGCAGCCGGAGTCCAGCACCCGCCCCTCGCAGTGAATGCGAAGTGGGTGGTCTCCAGGACCTCTCTCTTGAACTCTTCCAACATCTTGACCGTAGCCGGCATCATGGGTAGTGGCGGGCTGTTGTGGTCAGTACCTTGCTCTTTATCTCCAGCCATGGAGCTCTCTTAGAATTTTCTTGTGCAAGTTGCAGTTCACACTCACCGCATCAAAAATGTTAGAACCGAGATTCGGCCCAACGAGAAGTTCGGACCTAAAAGGTGCAGCTTGCACTTACTTCTCCTGAAGAAGAACGTTTGGCTAAAGATTTAGAACTAGATACAGACAATATGCAACAGCGCAGAGGTCCCACCTCACACCCGGAATATATTAGAGTGTTTCCCCTCCCACACCAATGCTGAAACAAGGCACCTTGGAGAGCCTTTGGAGCCAACCAAAATTGACCAGAGGAGTGTTGAAGTATGAGACCGGGCGGTCTGGCGGTTTGAGCCTGGCGGGTTGTAGATCGGGCGGTCTGGCGGTTTGTGTCCGGCAGGTTGATATCCAGACTGTTGCTGTGTGGTGTCCGGCGGTCTGACGGTTTATCTCCGGCGGCTTGGAAACCGGGCGGTCTAGCGGTCTCCTACCGCATCTCTCTCTTGCTTCTGGTATTGCCGAGCGGTTAGAACATTGTCTAACCGCGCGGCCTGTTCCGGTCTGTTGTTCTAGCCGCCCGGATCTGATGTATTGTTTTAGTCCCACATTGTTAGATTGTATTATATCATCTCTCCTCCATTCTATAAAAGGGAGGTCATACCTTTGTAAATGATATCTTTTTGGATAATAAAATTTCAATTATTCAAAGTTCCGGCTTATTTTCTAATCGTTTGTTCGCTACTTCAGTCTTTTGTTCGCTACTTCTCACATGGTATCAGAGGACTCGACCTTTTCCTCCTGATTCTGTGCGCTCTGTCCGCGCGGCTTGCCTCTTTTTTCTCTCGCGACCTGTTCTCGCGGTTTCTCTTCCGCTTGCTTGCGCCCTGTCCGCGCGGCTTGCCCCTTCCTCTCGCGACCTGTTCTCGTGGTTTGTCTCTTCCGCCTTCTTGTGCTCTGTCCGCGTGACCGTCTTTTCCTGCCTTTCAGTCGCAGCGACCTGTATCTTTGCTCGCCGCGACCTGCTGCCTTTTTTTTTGCCTTGTTCATTCATCCCTTCTGTTTGCGCGGTCTATCTTCTAGCCGCTCGACTTCTTTCCCTGCTTGGATCTGCGGCTTGGTCGTGGCTTCTCTGCCCGCTGGTGTCTGTCATCGTGACCGCCGCAGCTCTTCTTCTTGTATTCTAACCACACCGCTTCTCACAGATTTCTCCTATGGCTCTTTCTGAAACCTCCACTACCATCACTCCCATCGCCACTCCGACGCCGCTTTCTACTCCCTCTGGTAACCTTGACACGGTTTCTAAATTTGTTGGCTCCAACTATCCGGATTGGAGCGTTTCTTTCACCTTTCTTCTTCGCTCTCAGCGTAAACGTCATCACCTCACCGATGACCCTCCTCCTCTAGACTCTGCTGAATTTGATGACTGGGATGCCAGTGATGCGCTTGTCCGAACGTGGTTGGCTAACAGCCTCTCCGATGAATGTCTTCCTGTCATACGCCATGATGAGACGGTCAAGAATGCGTGGCTTCACCTTGCTGCTCTCTACTCGAAGGGGGCCCAGACATCCTGCATTTATACTCTCTACGCGGATCTCTTCGTTCGCCCTTCCATGTCTCCTACTGCGGCTTATCAGCAAGTTCAGGCTCTTGGCGCTGAAATCCTCCAGAATCGCCCTTTCTCCGCGGATTTGGCCGAGCCGCACAAACACTTCCAGGAACTCCTGGTTGTTTGTTATCTTCTACGGCTCCCTGAGTCTTTTGATATGATCCGCCAGCAGATCTTGGGCGAAGCCGAGTCTCCCACCTTGGATGCCACCGCGACTCGCATCGCCGCTGTTACTTCACTGCTCCACCGTCCTCTGTTGTCATCCCCTCCTCCATAGGACTCCTATGCTCATCAAGTTCAGCGGGGTGGCAATAGTGGTCGCAGCCACTCTGGCACGCGTGGTCCGTCAAGATTCCTCTGCTCTCACTGTGGTCGTACCGGCCACTCTGTTGACCGTTGCTGGCAGAAACATCCTCATCTTCGTCCCTCCGGTG
The DNA here is from genome assembly GCA_039513925.1 of Platanthera zijinensis. Classification (NCBI taxonomy): domain Eukaryota; kingdom Viridiplantae; phylum Streptophyta; class Magnoliopsida; order Asparagales; family Orchidaceae; genus Platanthera; species Platanthera zijinensis. The sequence continues at coordinate 17,751,618 of CM077093.1, read as the reverse complement.
ATACTTCTTCCTCAACCTCCGCCTCCTCTCGGTCATCTGCTTCTGTGGCCACGACCTCAGGTAGTGCACACGTCGTTACCCAAGGTAAATGGCTGATTGACTCTGGTGCTACAAATCACATGACCGGAAACCCTCACTGCTTCTCTCTCCTAGAGACGCATGATCGGTTACCCCCGGTTCTTGTTGCGGATGTTTCGCCTTCCCCGGTTCACGGAACGGGCATGGTTCAAGTCACCCCGTCGCTTTGCTTAGCGGACACTCTCTATGTCCCGAAGTTCCCTTGCAATTTGCTCTCAGTTACTACTTTATGCAAGCAACTTCAGTGTTCTGTCTTATTTACTCCTACTTGTTGTTTTCAGGACCCGAGGACCCAACGGACGATTGCTACTGGGACTGAGAGCGGCGGTCTCTACTTCCTCGACAATGTTTCCGCTCTGTCCGCCTTCTCTTCCTCGTCTACTGATCTGCTTCAATGGCATCTTCTCCTTGGACATCCTCCTCCTCGGATTCTTCGTCAGCTTCTTCCCCACTTACCTCAGACCAGTCCTCCGCTCAACTGTGATGCGTGTCAGCTTGGCAAACATCACCGCTCCTCCTTCCCGCCGAAGCAAGGTCGTGGTTCCTCCCACCCTTTTGATCTCATTCATTCCGATGTCTGGGGTCCTGCTCCTACTCTCACTGTTGGTCGGGGTAGTTCTTATTTCGTAACTTTTATTGATGATTTCTCTATATGTACCTAGGTATATCTTTTAAAAGATCGCTCTGAACTCTTATCTGTCTGACAATCTTTTTATAATATGATTAAAACTCAGTTTGATATTTCTATTAAAGTACTGCGCTCTGATAATGCTAAAGAATACCTCAGTCATGAGTTTTCGTCTTTTTGTATGCAACATGGTCTTATTCATCAGACCAGCTGTGTTTACACCTCCCAGCAAAATGGGGTGGCGGAGCGTAAAAACCGTTATCTCCTCGATATCGCTCGCACTCTAATGACGCAGATGCAGGTACCTCGCTCCTACTGGGGCTATGCTGTTCTTCTTGCCTGCTATCTCATCAATCGCATTCCCTTTTCGGTTCTTCACGGCAAGACCCCCTTCTCCATTCTCTACCCGGGCAAGGAACCCTTTCCTCTTCCTCTCCGTATCTTTGGGTGTACGGCTTTTATGCATGCTCCGTCTGCTACCCGTGATAAGCTTTCCCCCCGTTCCACAAAATATATCTTTTTGGGATACTCGACCACTCAAAAAGGCTATTGTTGCTTTGACCCCGTTCTGCGCAAATAGTCTGTTTCCGCGGACGTCACCTTCTTCGAAAATGCATCCTACTTTTCTTCTCCATCCCCGCTTCCTCCTGCTATCTCTGACTCTCCACCATCTCTCTGTGATCCTTCCACGCATATCGACGTCTCCCCTCCTATATCATCTCCTCCTCCGTCTCCTCCTCTCCCTATTATCTCCCCTCCTTCTTCTCCGCAGCCGTCTCTCTCGTCCCGGGCCAGCTTTCTTCGCCACGGACGCTCCGGTACCTGAGGCACAAAACGACCTGGATCTTCCCATTGCCCTTCGCAAAGGGGTGCGGGCTTGTACCCAACACCCGCTTGCGGCTGTTGTTTCCTATGATCGGCTTACTCCCTCTCGCAGGTGCTTTGCTTTGGCTATCTCGGCTACTACCACTCCCCGCACTTACCAGGAGGCTCTTATTATTCCTCATTGGAAATCTGCCATGGATGAGGAAATCGCCACTCTTACTGAAAGGGGTACCTGGACCCTTGTTCCTCCACCGGTAGGTACTGATGTGGTTGGCTGCCGCTGGGTGTTCGTTGTGAAGTTTCGCCCAGACGGCACTGTGGATCGTTACAAAGCCCGACTGGTGGCCAAAGGCTTTACTCAGACTTATGGAGTTGAATATTTTGATACTTTCTCCCCGGTTGCTCGCCTCAGCACCATCCGGGTTCTTCTTTCTATGGCCGTCAACAGGGAGTGGGCTATTTCCCAACTTGATGTCAAGAATGCTTTTCTGTATGGGAATCTTCAGGAGGACGTCTATATGGAGCAACCTCCTGGGTATGTTGCTCAGGGGGAGACACGAGTATGCCAGTTGAAGAAGGTCATCTACGGCCTAAAACAGAGCCCTCGGGCATGGTTCGACAAGTTTAGTGGCATTGTGGATGTCATTGGCTTTACAAGAAGTTCAGCCGATCACTCATTGTTTATTCGCAAAACCGTATCGGGCCTTGTGGTTTTGGCGGTGTATGTGGATGATATTCTTCTTACCAGCGATGACCAGGCTGGGGTGGACTTGACAAAGAAATACCTCCGTCAACACCTAGTCACGAAGGATATGGGCTCCCCAAAATATTTTTTGGGGATAGAAATCTCTCGGAAGCCCGACTCGTTGGTTCTCTCCCAACAGAAGTATGCTCTTGATCTTCTACAAGAGGCAGAATTGACCGGTGCCAAACCGGCCCGGTATCTCATGGCCACTGGAGAGGACAAAACATGGACAGATGACTCACCTCTTATATCTGATGCCACGAGGTATAGACGTCTGGTGGGCAAACTTATTTATCTCACGGTGACCAGACCCGACATCGCCTATGCTGTAGGCAAGGTTAGTTAGTTCATACAAGCTCCCAGGGAATGTCATCTTCAGTTTGCCTTGAAGATACTAGAGTATGTCAAAACAGCACCAGGAAAAGGGCTACTCTTTCAGAAGCATGGTCATCTGAGAGTTGAAGCCTACTCAGACTCAAGCTATGCGGATGATAAAGGTGACCGTAAATCTACATCGGGTTTTTGCACATTTGTTGGAGGTAATCTTGTGAGCTGGAAGAGCAAGAAGCAGTCTGTTGTCTCAAGGTCCAGTGCAGAAGCCGAATACCGGAGTATGGCGTCAACCACGTGTGAGTTAAAATGGTTGCGGGCTCTCATGCTTGACCTAGGAGAGGTCTACGACTATCCTCTACCTATGTTCTGTGACAACAAGGCCGCTATATACATATCCAAAAATCCGGTCTTCCATGAGAGAACGAAACATATAGAGGTCGACTGCCATTTCATCCGAGAAGAGGTCTTGAAGAGACAGATTTTCACTCCGTTCGTTACCTCCGACAAAGAGTTGGCAGATATCTTCACCAAGCCGGTTTCTACTTCCTTCTTCCATATCTGTGACAACCTGGGCATGATTGATATCTATGCTCCAGCTTGAGGGGGAGTGTCGAAGTATGAGACCGGGCGGTCTGGCGGTTTGAGCCTGGCGGGTTGTAGATCGGGCGGTCTGGCGGTTTGTGTCCGGCGGGTTGATATCCAGACTGTTGCTGTGTGGTGTCCGGCGGTCTGACGGTTTATCTCCGGCGGCTTGGAAACCGGGCGGTCTAGCGGTCTCCTACCGCATCTCTCTCTTGCTTCTGGTATTGCCGAGCGGTTAGAACATTGTCTAACCGCGCGGCCTGTTCCGGTCTGTTGTTCTAGCCGCCCGGATCTGATGTATAGCTTTAGTCCCACATTGTTAGTTTGTATTCTATCCTCTCTCCTCCATTCTATAAAAGGGAGGTCATACCTTTGTAAATGATATCTTTTTGGATAATAAAATTTCAATTATTCAAAGTTCTGGCTTGTTTTCTAGTCGTTTGTTCGCTACTTTAGTCTTTTGTTCGCTACTTCTCACAAGGAGGAAGAAGCAAAAAAAACTGGATCATCCCCAAAGGTGCCCTTTAGGGCTATTTATAGTTTTTCTAGTGGGGTTTGCTAATTGCGCAATCCCGTCTTTTGGTTTTACTAAATGCACCCTAATTTGGTTTGTCAACAGCCAAACTCCGTTGTTGGGAATTGCTATCAGCAAACAAAAATAAATATAACATTGCGAGGAGAATATTCCTAGATAGCGAGTGCCCTGATGGAGCTGACACTCGCCAACCCCAGACTCACCTCACTCTCTACGGTGAGTACCTCATCAAACGAGCACCCACCCGGAGTGGCGAGTGCCTGACGAGAACCTGACCTCGCCCGCCTCTTCAGCGAGTTCCTGAGCACTCGCTTATCTCCCCTTTTTTCGCCTAGGGCAAGTGGGGTCCTACTTCCCGACTCGCCCCGCTGACTAGGTGCTCGCCGCTTTAGGCGAGCATAAGCCCGCCTTCTCGGCTCGCCTGGATCTATGGGGTCGCTCTGGTTCGTCCACTCGGTGAACACAGGGTTGCACATAGTGGCCAACCTTATAGGGTGGGTGAATAAGGTTTGAATTAAAATTCAGAATTAAAAGAATTTCAGCATGCCAACTTGTTTTGGAAGCTACCACGGGGCGGTAGACTACTACCGCGTGGTGGTAGGTATACATGCGTCTGAGCCCGATTAGGCCTGGGCCCAGTTAAGCCCGGGCCAGTCCCAGGCCAGACCTAAATTGGCTCACCAGGCTCCCTTATTTGGTCAAAGCCCGGCCTAGTGACCAGCCCGGGCTAGGCCTAGGCCCTACCAGGCCCAAGACCTGATTAATTTGTTCCTGATGGGGCCGCCCTAGCATTAAATTACTGGTCTGTGATGACCCCAAGCTGGAAGGCCGCCCAGCTTGCTATCGGTAGCAGCTAGCTATCATTTGGCAGCTCGTTAGCTGCCAAATGGCAGCTAGCCATTGGCGTTTGGGCCTACTTGGGCCCGGTTTTGTGGGTTCAATAGGCCCCCTTATTTTGCAAGGGCTCGGGCCCAGTCTGGGGCCGATTTGAGTTGGGCCCAACCTAGGTCCGATAGCAAAAAAGCCCGGGCCTAGGGAATTTGAGTCCGGCCCGGGTCCGGCGGGCCTTATTTGAACACCTAGTTGGGGCTGCGCTATATGGGGGTCCTGTAAGGACCCCAAGTCCGGCCTGGACCCGGAGCAGGCTAGCCTGATACGCAGCCTAGCGGGGCTTTTTCTGGACCAGGCCCGGACCTGGGTTTTTTTGAACACCACTAAATTTATGAGCATAGAAAACTCCTTCCAGGCAGTTTGATCCACAAAATTCAACGATCAGTGAATCCCATGCTTCTTCTGAAGTTAAGGATGTCATTATTACGTGTAAGATACTCTTACTTTCTCCTTGTTCAATGTAAGGCAGAGACTTTGCATCCTTCTTCTTATGCTCGGGATACGCTTTTATGGTTGCACGGTCACATGTGTATATGAGAGGGAGACAATGGGAGGGTGAGCGTAGCCATTTTCAAGAAGATCCCAAAGATCTTCAGAGAGAACCAACGTGCGCATTTGGATGCTCCAGTGGATTGGTACTCCATTTGAGGAGTAGGTAAAAGTATGTAGTGTGCAAGATGATGCCAGGGCCCAGGTGATGAACCAAAGGAGCAGCAGAGATTTAATGGAAGGGAAAGGGGGAAAATGAACAGAGAAGGCTCTGCTCTGCATTCCGGCAGAAGGTGTTGAATTTTCTCAAGAAGCTCAGCAAGGTAGCCCAAACGCCAAATTAATATCTTTGGAACTACCCAGATCACAACTTGAACAAGCAGAAAACAGGAAGAATACTCAAGCAACCAGAGTGCATAGACAGAAACAAGCAGATCAAAAATTTATCAATCTTCTTTACAGGGCGAGGTATACGCGGCGAGACATGATTTCGCCAGTACATGAAAAACAAGAAATTACAATCAATTCAGGCAGACAGAAACACTGAGACCGCCGAGACCGCCTGCCCGCAGAGACCGCCCGAACTGAGCTGAAGCCGAACTGAACATTGAGTCCGCCGAGACCGCGAGGTCGCGCGAACACGCCGTTATTCATAGAACTGCTTGCTGCTTCCGAACTGAGGAACAGACCGTCTACCCGCCGAGACCGCGAGGTCGCGCGGACAGGTTATTGAACTGGGAAAGTTGATGCAGAAAACTGGTAACCGTTGAACGCAGTCCGCAACTTCACTGAGCCAAAACCAAGCTCCATGCTTCATAGTGCTAGCCGCGCCACCTGCACACAGCAACCGGTTAAGTCTAATCAACCCGCGCAGATACAAAACCCGAGTCCGCAGCCTTAAACCCAAGTCCAACTTACTGTTCACTCTGTTCTGAAATGACGAGCCGGGGGGTCCTATTTATAGGCGGGGTGAGGAGTGTGATCACCACCCTATGAGATAGGCTAACCGCCCCATGATCGCAGCTAGCACTGCCATTCCGCCGAGTCTGCACCGACAAGCCGGACTCGCGAACAGATCGTCAACCCCGCAAGAGCGCCACCAGCTGAGCACCATGCCAGTCCGCATGGAGAGAGGACACAACATCTGTTCGCACGCACAAGTCCACGACCACAGGCAAACCGCCCGATCACAGCGGACTATGCGGACACCAACTCAGCTCGCAATGTCCGCGACCAACAGGCCAACCGCCCAGTCACAACGGACAATGTGGAAACCCTGGACTTCATAGAAGTGCAAGTCCAGACAGCAAGATCGCGCGAGCTCGGCGGACACCAAGAAAGTCCGCCAGCTCCAAGGCCAGATCGCTACCAGATTGCGGCTCACCGCTACTCCAGACCAAACGCTGATCGCGCAGACTCCAAGCCTCAGTCCGTACAGACTGCGGACACCATCCCGCACTACTCAGCCAGCCACTGCCGGACTCAACCAGTCCGCGCAGTCCGCGGAATCCAATCCGCAAACAACAGCCACCAGGACCTCAGCCCGCCAACACCAGACCGCCGAACACCAGCTCCAGTCCGCGCGGACAGTCCTCCCAGGCCGCCCGGACTGCCAGATCACCCACTTTCACTTCACAAATTTCAACACTCCCTTTTGAAGTGAGAAGTGGTGATCAAGCTCAGTAAACCTCGAAGTCACTGGAAAGGCCCCTTCGACAGCGGCTTTGTGAAGATGTCAGCAAGATTGTCCTTATTCCGAACATGTCCGACCACTAGAGATCCCTCCAACACCTTTTCCCGAATGAAATGGTGCTGGATCTCAATATGCTTGGTCCTCGCGTGACAAACTGGATTGTTCACCAGCTTGAGAGCACTCTCATTGTCACCTAGGAGCAAAGTCGGACCTTGCACTTCCTTATGGACGTCCTCTACTAATCTCCTTAGCCAAATGGATTCCCGAGCTGCCAAGGCCGAAGCCTTGTACTCTGCTTCCGTAGTAGATACGGACACCGAGTCCTGCTTCTTGCTACACCACGAGATGCCCGTTGATCCACAAGTGAACACATAACCAGAAGTTGATCTTCGGTCATCCGAATCACCACCATAATCAGCATCCGTGTAACCAAGCAAAGAAAAGCTTAAGTCCCTCCTATAAAGAAGTCTCATATCAGAAGTCGTCATCACATACTTCAGAATACTCTTTGCCACCATCAGATGAGACTTCCTTGGCTCCGCCATAAACCGACTTACTCGGCCAACAGCATAAGCAATGTCTGGCATTGTAATCGTCAGGTAGATCAAGCTCCCTACCAGATCTCGGAACACCAAGGGATCAGGAAGAATCCTTCCCTCATCTCGTCGAAGATTCAAACCAGAATCCAACGGAGTAGAGCAACTCCTTCCCCTTTCCATGTCAAATCGTCTCACAATCCGATCCGCATAACATTTCTAGGAAATAAGAATCCCGCTCTCCTTCCTTTCCACTTCGAGACCGAGAAAGTGATGAAGCTCCCCCAAGTCTTTCATCTCGAAGCGAATAGCAAGCTCGGACCTGAGTCATGCAACCTCCTCTTCTGAATTCCATGTGATGATCATGTCATCAACATACAACAGAACCAGGACCTGAAGCTCCCCCTTCTTCTTGATGAACATGCTCGAGTCTGAGTTGGAGGCAAGATAGCCGCAGAATTGAAGATATTCTGCAATCTTCCCATACCATGCCCTCGGAGCCTGCTTCAACCCATGAAGGGTCTTCCTGAGCTTGCAGACGTAGTCCGGATGTTCTTCAGAAACATAACTGAGTGGTTGATCCATGAAGATGTCCTTGTCGATCTCCCCGTAAAGAAAAGCGTTCTTTACGTCCAGCTGGCACATCTTCCAGCTCTGGCAAGTCGTCAAAGCTATCACCACTCGTACTGAAGCCAACTTCATCACCGGACTAAACGTCTCCTCATAGTCCTCGCCTTACTGTTGAGATAATCCTCGAGCAACAAGGCGTGTCTTGTACCGCTCGATGCTTCCATCCGCCTTCTTCTTCAGCTTGTAGACCCACTTACAAGTAATAGGAGTAACACCATCCACCTTGTGCATCAAGTCCCAAGTTTCATTCTTCTTGAGGGCAGTCATCTCCTCATAAATGGCATTGTCCCACTCCTTCACTCCAGTGGCATTTTCAAACTTTGAAGGCTCCCGCTCATCCATAGGGCCTGCAAAGAAACAGGAGACAAAGCTCACTATATTCCCTTCACAGTATCAAGCTGGAGGCTTGATGATCCTCTTTGATCTCCTAAGAGGCTGCTCCTTGCTCACTACCTCTGTTGCTTCTTCAGGCTCAGCTCCATTTTTGGGCAAACCTTGAGCAATGCTCCCCCTTCTTCCTGAACCAGAAGCCTCTGCCCCAGAGCTAGAAGCAACATGAGCTGCTGGTGAAACAGCAAGCTCCTCTTGGACAATCTCAACAGTCACCTCCTGCCCTTCATCAATCTTGTCTTCCGGTAGCTCAACCGAGCTTCCTCTATATGACGTCAGTTCGTCAAAGACCACGTCTCTTGACACAACGAACTTCTTCATCGCAGGATCCATGCAACTTCATCCCTTCTTCCGCTCATCATAGCCAACAAAGACAAGCTTCCTTGCCTTTGTATCAAGCTTTATCATCAGAGCATCCGGGATATGCACGTAGCAAGTTGAACCAAACACTCGAAGGTGTTCGACACTTGGCTTCTCCTTCAGCAACATCTCGAAGGGAGACTTCATGTTGATCCGACTGAGAGGCATCCGATTGATGACATAGGCTGCATAAGATATTCCCTCCGCCCAAAAGGACCTTGGGATACTCTTGGCATGAAGCCAACATTTGCAAGTCTCCGTCAGATGACAGATCTTCCTTTCTGCAACTCCATTTTTTTATGAAGTACGAGCACAAGTAAGCTCTCCGGATCCCGTGCTTTCTGCACAAATTAGAAAACTCGAAGGAGATAAACTCTCCGCCGTTGTCAGTTCTAAATTTTTTGATCTGCAGGTTAAGCCGACCCTCCACCAGCTCCTTGAACTCCACAAACAACCGGAAGGCTTCAGACTTCTCCTTCAAGAAATACACTCAAGTGTATCTTGAGTAGTCATCAATCAAGACTAGCATATACCTGCTCTCACCAAGGCTAACAGTAATGGTTGGTCCCATCAGATCACCATGGATAACCTCCAATGGTGCTTTGCTTCTCGTTTGTGACTTATCAAATGGAAGACGGTGGGACTTGCCATACTGACATCCTGCACAAACGTGACCATCACCGAAGGATGATAGCTTAGGCAAGCCTCTCACAAGGCTCCTATTTGCCATAGCTTTCAGCTTATCCATCCCTACATGCCCCAGCCTCTCATGCCACATAGCAGCGCTATCATTGACCCTCATGCGATCAACATAGGATCTTGTTGATAAAACAAACAAGTCTTTCACTCTCCTTCCAACGTGAGCAACATCAGTCTTAACCGCTGATACGTTGCGGAGAAACTTCATCTCTGTTCTATCAAACAGAACCTGATATCCTGCATCTACTGCGTTGGTAACCGAGAAGAGATTCTTATTCATGCCCAGTACGTGATAGACACTCTTTAATGTGAGTGGACCATGATCACTACCTACAGACACTACACCTTCCTTCTCTACAGTATGAACAGTATTATCAGTAGTGATGATGGCTTCGTTACCTGAGTAAGCCTGCAGCGAGGAGAACTTCGACTTGTCTCCGGTAAGGTGATGACCACACTCGGAGTCCACGATCCAGTCGTCTTCGAAGTCAATAGTGGACAAGGCACGGACACAAGTGCCCGTCATGAAGGCTCCACCCCAACCAGCTTCCTCATTACTAGAGGAAGCTTCCTCCTTGTCTGCAACATGCCCAGGCTGTAGCTTGACTTTTCAGTCACGCTTGAAGTGACCCGGCTGATGACACCTGTAGCACTTCAAGTTTTTCTTCCAATCCTTCTTAGGAGCAAAGCTCCCCTTTTGCTGATTAGAAGTTGAAGGTTTATCTCCAGCCGCAGTCTTCTTCTTCCCTTCTCATCTCTTCTTCTTCTTCTCAGTGAAGAGAGCTTCACTACCTCCTTCAGAGACAGTCACCCCGGTCATCTGTCTAGCCAAGCTCTCCTGCGAAGCAAGTAGGTTCTCCAGCTCCAGAAGAGAAGGCTGGGTCGCATAGCCTTGAACTGAAGTGACGAAGGTCACATACTCCTTCCGCAGACCGCAGATTATGTGTCTCTTTAGCTTAGCCTCAGAGATCGGCTCATCAGGATCAAGTGCTAAAAGCTCAGCACATAAGCTCTTCATCTTCAAGAAGTATCTAGAGATAGAAATGTCTCCTTGAGTTGCCTTAGCCAACTCATTTTCCAAGAACTGTAGCCTAGCTACATTCTTTCTGTTGAACAACCCATCGAGGGAAGTCCATATCTCAGCAGCAGAACATCCTAAGATATGATCAAAGAGCTCAGGTGACACCGCCCGCTTGAGAGAAAACTCAGCCTTGGCATTTATCTTCCTCCACACTCTCACCTGCTCGGCAGTTCCAAACACAGCTGTAATTTCTACCTGGTCATCACCACCGACGACCTCCTACAGCTCCTCGCCCAGAAGATAGCTTTTCATGCACGACTTCCACTTCTTGAAGTTAGTCGGCGTTAAAAGCTCAATTCCCAGACCTCTTGCAAAACCTCTGTCCATTGCACTATCCTGGTCAACCTTTCAGAAGCACAGAGCAACAACAAAACTTGTTGATCACCGCTCAAGCAACTGAACCTCCTCTGATACCATGTTGAATTTTTTCAAGAACCTCAGCAAGATAGCCCAAACGCCAAATTAATATCTTTGGAATTACCCAGATCACAACTTGAACAAGCGGAAAATAGGAAGAATACTCAAGCAACCAGAGTGCATAGATAGAAACAAGCAGATCAAAAATTTATCAATCTTCTTTACAGGGCGAGGTATACGTTGCGAGACATGATTTCGACAGTACATGAAAAACCAGAAATTACAATCAATTCGGACGGACAGAAACACTGAGACTGACGAGACCGCCTGCCTGAAGAGACCGCCTGAACTGAGCTGAAACCGAACTGAACACGGAGTCCACCGAGACAGTGAGGTCGCGCGGACACGCCATTATTCGCAGAACTGCCTGCTGCTTCCGAACTGAGGAACAGACCGCCTATCCGCCGAGATCGCGAGGTCGCGCAGACAGGTTATTAAACTGGGAAAGTTGATACAGAAAATTGATAACCGCTGAACGCAGTCCGCAACTTCATTGAGCCTGACCGAGGTCAAAACCAAGCTTCTGGCTTCACAGTGCTAGCCGCGCCACCTGCACACAGCAACCGGTTAAGCCTAATCAACCCGCGCGGATACAAAATCCGAGTCTGCGGCCTTAAACCCAAGTCCAACTTACTGTTCACTCTGTTCTGAAATGACAAGCCGGGGGGGGGGGTCTATTTATAGGCGGGGTGAGGAGTGTGATCACCACCCTATGAGATAGGCTAACCGTCCATTGATCGCAGCTAGCACTGTCAGTCCGCCGAGTCCGCACCGACAAGTCGGACTCGCGAACAGATTGCCAGCCCCGCAAGAGCGCCACCAGATGAGCACCATGCCAATCTGCATGGAGAGAGGACATAGCATCTGTCCGCACGCACAAGTCCACGACCACAGGCAAACCGCCCGGTCACAGCGGACTATACGGACACCAACTCAGCTCGCAATGTCCGCGACCAACAAGCCAACTGCCCGGTCACAGCGGACAATGCGGAAACCTTGGACTTCACAGAAGTGCAAGTCCAGACAGCAAGATCGCGCGAGCTCGGCGGACACCAAAACATTCCGCCAGCTCCAAGGCCAGATCGCTACCAGATTGCGGCTCACCGCTACTCCAGACCAAACGTTGATTGCGCGGACTCCAAGCCTCAGCCCGCACAGACCGCGGACATCATCCCGCACTACTCAGCCAGCCACTCCCGGACTCAACCAGTCCGTGGAATCCAATCTGCAAACAACAGCCACCAGGACCTCAGCCCGCCAACACCAGACCGCCGAACACCAGCTCCAGTCCGTGCGGACAGTCCGCCCAAGCCGCCCGGACTGCCCGATTGTTGGAAACACAATGGGTCGTTGCACAACTCCAAAACTCCAAACCGCCAGCCCGCGCGAACAGCACTGGCGAGATCCCTACTCGCACAATTCAACTTGCGGTTAGCACCACCGGCGAGCTCGCACACCTAACCGCCTACTCGCGCAGTTAGTGAAAAACGGCGAGACCCCACTCGCCCGCGAGTGTGAACTCTCCCGGCGAGCTCACTCTGCCGAGTAACACCCAGCTCGCGGGAAGTCGCCTTCTCGCCTAACACCCACTCAACACACCCAACTCGCTCGCGAGCACACACTCGCGAGAGCTCACGCCTGCGAGACCGCCGCAACCGGCGAATGCTCTCTCGCCCGACGAGAAGAAACAGGCCGCGCGGCTACGCTCCTTAGTCGCCCGGCCCAACTCTCACTCCCTCTAGCGCTGCTGCGCTCTCCCTCTCTCAAGACCGAAAAACACACTTGAGTGGGGTTTTCTCTTCTATATTTCAGCAACCAAATAAGTACAAAGGGGGGCCTTTATATAGGCAAAGCAAAAAAACTCTCCAACTACCCTCTCATAAATACAACCTCTCAACTTCCAATTTAATACATTCACTCTCTCTTATTCATTAAAGGAAAATATAAATGAGATTATAACTCCAATACTTGTGGGTCCCGGTCAACATGTCAAAGCTCCAACAAACTCCCCCTCAAACTTGGCAGCACATGTCAAGTTTGCCTTTGAGCTTTAGGAACGTGTCCACCTTCAACGCCTTGGTAAATATGTCCGTGACTTACTCTCCGGTCGGACAATACTTGACCTCCACGGTCTTCAGCTCCACCTGCTCTCTCAGGAAATGATACCTTATATCGATGTGTTTGCTGCGCCCATGCAGCACCGGGTTCTTCGCTAGCTGGATGGCCGACATGTTGTCCACCAACATGGTCGTTGGCCCATCCACTCCATGTTGCAAACTCTCCAGGAGGTTCCTTAGCCAGATGGCTTGGCAGGTACCAGCTGCCGCCGCAATGTACTCCGCCTCGCAGGACGATAGAGCTATCGTGGCCTGCTTCTTCGAACTCTAAGAGAACACTCTTGTTCCCATGTTGAAAGCATATCCAGAAGTGCTCTTCTGGTCATTCACATCCCCGCCGTAGTCACTGTCCGAGTAACCTACCAGCGTCAGCTCCTCTCCGGTTGAGTACTTCAACCCATGGCCTCTAGTCCTGTTGATGTATCTCAGGATCCTCTTCACTGCCATGAAGTGGTCATCCTTTGGCTCTTCCATGTGCCTACTAACCACCCCGACTGCATACATGATGTCCGGTCGGGTGAAGGTCAGGTAGCGCAGACTACCCACCAAGCTCTTGAATAAGGTGGAGTCCACCGCTCCTTCCTTCGATTCCTTGCTCAGCTTCATTCCCGGGTCGGCAGGAGTGGAGATAGGCTTGCTATCCTCCATTCTGAATTTCTTCAAAATCTCCCCCGCATACTTCTTCTGGGATATGAAGATCCCGTCTTCTCCCTGCTTCACTTCCACCCTCAGGAAGTAGCTCAGCTTTTCTAAGTCTGTCATCTCAAACTCCTTCATCATCTCCCGGAACTCTTCATACATAGCTGTGTTGTTCCCCGTGAAGATCATGTCATCCACGTACAAACACACTATCATCATGTCTCCGTCCTTGTCCACCTTGGTATAGAGAGCGTACTCATGCGGGCTCTTCTGATAGCCATGCTTCTGCAGGAAAGCATCTATCCTTCCGTTCCAAGCTCTAGCTCCTTGCTTGAGCTCGTAGAGTGCTTTGTCAAGCTTGCAGACCTTCCTCTCCTGCCCTTTCACCACGTACCCTGGAGGCTGCTCGATGTACACTTCTTCCTCCAGGTACCCATTCAAGTAAGCAGAGACCACGTCCATCTGCATAATCTTCCACCCATGATGAGCAGCTAGGGCGATGATCAAGCGGATGGTGTCAATCCGTGCTACCGGTGCGAAGACTTCATCATAGTTCACACCTTGAACTTGGCGGTAGCCCTTCACGACCAGCCTCGCCTTGTGCTTCTCCACGCCTCCATCTTTATTTTTCTTCACCTTATACACCCACTTCACCCCGAGGGGTTTGTGGCCTGCAGGTGGGTCGACCAGCTTCCAGGTCTCATTCTTCTTGATGGAGGCGATCTCCGCATCCATCGCCTTCCTCCAGCTTTTCTCCTTCACAGCTTCATCGTAAGACCACGGCTCAACATCTGCCAAAAGACAATACAATGAAAAATTGTTAAGGGTCGGTGCCGTATCCTCATAGATCTCATCCAGCCTCCTCATCCTGGGCTGAGGTCGATTGTCCTTGCTCCCACTGGTGCTTGCTCCGCCAGAGCTGCCTCCACTTGTGCTTGCACCACTAGAGTAAGGGGTGAGAGCTCCCCCTGAACCTCTGCTAGGTGGTGATGGTGGCTCCGCTCCACCCATCTCGGCTTCAGCCTCTTCTCCACCTTCTTCCTCATCATCCTCGTAGAACATCCCTTTGGTGTTCTTCACCTCTTCATTCCAGCTCCAGCAGCTTCCTTCTTCAAACACCACATCTCTAGAGATGATGGCTTTCTCTGTCTCCGGGTTATACAACTTGTAAGCCTTGCTTGCAGGAGCGTAGCCTATAAAGATGCATCTCTCACTCCGGTCATCTAACTTCCTCCTCCTCTGGTCCGGGATGTGAGCATAAGCAACACACCCAAAGACCCTCAGATGCTTCACACTGGGCTTCCTCCCACACCAAGCTTCGAACGACGTCTTGAACTTGACGCTCTTGGTTGGGCAACAGTTTAGCACGTACACTGCTACCTGTACTGCTTCCGCCCAATACTTCTTTGGCAACCCCTTGCCCTTCACCATGCTCCTCGCCATGTTCATGATGGTTAGGTTCTTCCTTTCCGCCACTCCGTTTTGCTGAGGCGAGTATGCCACCGTCAGCTGGTGTGAGATCCCCCATTCTCTGCAGTAGTCATCAAACAGCCTAGAGGTGTACTCCCCACCTCTATCTGTTCGGAGCACCTTCAGTGGCTGCCCAACTTCCTTCTCAGCCATCGCCTTGAACTCTCGGAACTTGTCCAGAGCCTCGACCTTCTCTCTTAGAAAATAAACCCAACACTTCCTGCTGAAGTCGTCGGTGAATGTGATATAGTACTTGCTTCCGCCAATTGAAGTAGTCTCAAACGGACCAGCGATGTCCGAGTGAACTAACTCCAACGGCCTTATTGCTCTCCGGGACTTGCCACCCTCAAATGTCTCCCTTCTTTGCTTCCCCTTCGTGCATGCCTCACAGACCCTTTGAGGAGGTGTGATCATAGGCATCCCTTCCACCATCTTGGATCCAGACAACAGCTTCAGGCCTGTGAACCCCAGATGCCCCATCCGGTGGTGCCACAGCCAAGCTTCTTCCTCCTCTTCAGTCCTCGCGAGACACGCCGTCTCCTTCACATCCATGCTCAAAGTAAAGAGACGATTCGTCGTCATTTTCACCCTCACCACTTCTTTCCCTTGACCATCTTTCATGGCTAGGGTGTCATCCCTTAATAAGACCCGATAGCCCTTCTCCACCAGTTGCCCGAGGCTTAGGATGTTACTCCTCAAGCCTGGCACGTAGAAGACGTCGTTGATGAGCACCTCCTTCCCATTCAACACAACCGCCACTACTCCTCTTCCTTCAACCGAGATCTTAGAAGCGTCGCCGAAACTCACCTCACCACCATTTGGTTCAAGGCTCGTAAACAGCTCCTTCTCTCCGCACATGTGATTACTGGCTCCGGTGTCCAAGTACAATATTCCATTCTTTCCGCCTCCAGCCCCTTGGATGGTAAGGAACATCATCGGGTCGCATCCCGTGTTGCTAGTCTCCGCATAATGGTTGGCATCTCCTCCCTTCCTAGGAGCCCAACAATCGTAGTTCATGTGCCCGAACTTGCCACAGTTGTAGCATTGGGTCTGGGACATGTCTCCTCTTCCTCCTCTGCCTTGACCTCTGCCTTGGTCTCTTCTCTGACCTCTGTCTTGGCCCCTTCCTTGGCCTTTTCCTCTTCCTCCTGCATCGTGTCTCCAACCCTGAGGTTGCTCCACCTCACGCTGGTTGTACTGATTCCTTCCAAAGTCTCTTCCACCTCTTCCTGCTTTACCTCTGCCTTGGTAGCCTCGACCACGTTGGCCTCCTCCTCTTCCCGAGCTCTCTCCAAAATTGAGCTGAGTCTGGAGTGCTTTCCCCAATCCACTCGACTCCTCCTCATCTTGCACCATCCGATACTCATGTGCTTGTAGCGAGCCAACAAGCTCATCCACCGCCATTGTGGTGAGGTCCTCTTGGACATCGACCGTAGAAGCTTCTCCATGAAACTGACGTCGTCAGTCACCTCTCCGTTCCTCTTCATTTCATTTGTGAGCGTCCGCAGACGGGTCACATAGTCGCCCACCTTCTCCGAGCTCTGCATCCTCATCACCTCGTATTGAGCTCGAAGTGATTACAACATTACCTTCTTTGCTTTGTCCACTCCCTGCATGGAGCATTGCAGTATCTCCCATGCTTCCTTTGAAGTCTCGGCGTCCGAGATCTTCTCAAACGTTGTTTCATCCACTCCTTGGTACAAGATGAACAGCGCCTTCTTGTCCTTCTTCTTGGCTTCTCTCAACGCCACCCTCTGAGCGTTCGTCAACGCAGCTTCTGCTTCGGCAGTAAACTCCTCAACATCATCCTCTACTACCTCTCACAACACCTTGGAGGCTAGTAGTACTCTCATCTGAATGCTCCAGTTCCCGTAGTTCGTCTTGCTCAACTTGGGGACCTGCCCCGACATCCCACTACTTGTCTCCATCACTTTACTTCACAAACTTCCGAGTACAACTTTCAGAGGTCTTAACCTCCCTCTGATACCACTTGTTGGAAACACAATGGGTCGTTGCACAACTCCAAAACTCCAAACTGCCAGCCCGCGCGAACAGCACTGGCGAGATCCCTACTCGCACAATTCAACTTGCGGTTAGCACCACCGGCGAGCTCGCACACCTAACCGCCTACTCGCGCGGTTAGTGAAAAATGGCGAGACCCCACTCGCCCGCGAGTGCGAACTCTCCCGGCGAGCTCACTCTGCCGAGTAACACCCAGCTCGCGGGAAGTCGCCTTCTCGCCTAACACCCACTCAACACACCCAACTCGCTCGCGAGCACACACTTGCGAGAGCTCACGCCTGCGAGACCGCCGCAACCGGCGAATGCTCTCTCGCCCGACGAGAAGAAACAGGCCGCGCGGCTACGCTCCTTAGTCGCCCGGCCCAACTCTCACTCCCTCTAGCGTTGCTGCGCTCTCCCTCTCTCAAGACCGAAAAACACATTTGGGTGGAGTTTTCTCTTCTATATTTCAGCAATCAAATAAGTACAAAGGGGGGCCTTTATATAGGCAAAGCAAAAAAACTCTCCAACTACCCTCTCATAAATACAACCTCTCAACTTCCCATTTAATACATTCACTCTCTCTTATTCATTAAAGGAAAATATAAATGAGATTATAACTCCAAACTTGTGGGTCCCGATCAACATGTCAAAGCTCCAACACCGATCACCCACTTTCACTTCACAAATTTCAACAAAAGGCACACCAGCACAATCCCAAATCTCTATTTTATAGTTTATTTTATGATCGTTAGCATTCTTACAGCTTGTCAGTTTACATTCTTCTGTAAAAGCTAATGGCTCTTTGATTTTATTCTTCATTCAATTCTTGACTTCTCGAGATTACTAAACAAATTTCCAGAGTTTTATTGTTCTGGCGGGGGGTTGGAACACGTCTCAGGCAGGTTGTGGGAGGGAATGGGAAGGAATTCCAGCCAGCTGTAGGTGTCTGGGAGGGTCCGGTAGGTTTTCCGATGGTGCTCTGCCGAGCCGGAAGGAGGCGGGAGGCTTGTTGCGGGTTTGGGAGGGGCTGGAAGTCTGATTTTTGTGATCTGCTGATTTTCTGTCATCGCCCACATTGTCTTATATCTCAAACCAATGCTCCATATCAGTTTTTAGAATTTCAAAGATCCTACAATCATTAGAGAGAATGAAACAATACCACAAAATGCAGAAAGTAGACAATACAAAGGAATTTAGGTGGTTTAAATTTTCCAGATTCCTTGTTACACCATCATTAGAAACTATGAGTAATAGAAAAAAAGAATAAGACGAGAGCCGAGCATTGTTGAGAATTAAAGTGATTGGACGGATCCGGTGTTTGCTGTTTTGATCGAATCCGGTGTGCTGGTTGGTGTTCTGTGTTCTGGGGCAGATTCCTATAAATAGGGGGTCTCCCTCTTTTGATGGTGGCGCAAGTTTGGAAGCAATAGTAAGTAGTATCTGCCGTCGGATTAGTGAGGCCGCAGGAGTAGTTGAGACTTGTGTGCTTGGAGGTCGCAGGTGTAGTAGCTGTAGTCTGTAGAGATCGCAAGCATAGGAAGGTGGCGGCTTCACTGTTTGGAGTTCACAAGTCAGTCTCCGGTGGTTGAGGTTGTAGGAGGGCGGCGAACTGTCTCCGACTACTCTTGAGATCGCAAGCAGGTGTGATGGTTTAGGGGGTGCGATCTCCTTCCTTGAGATTGCGAGCAGGTGTGGCGGTTTGTGAATTGAAGCAGCAGTAGTCTGGAGCCGGTTGCGGGTACTCGTTGTATTGCGGTTTGGTGCAGTCAGCGGCTAGAAGCTGTGTTGTGGTTTGGTGCAGTCAGCAACTAGAAATCAAAGTGCAGTTTGGTGCATGAGCAGCGGTTAGAAGACTGCCTTGCGGTCAAGAGCAAGTTGTCGTGTTGGTGGAGCGGTTTTGTTGCCCAAGTATGTGGTGCGGGAAGTGGTTATTGTGTTGTGCAGTCAAAGTTAAAGTTGCACTGTTCTTTTGTATTTGTCCAATATCACGCAAAATCTGTCTTGTTTCGGTTTCATATCTTGTCTCTTGTACTGTCAGTTTTATTGCAAGTAACATATTTTTTTTGGCTCATGTGTTTGCTATCTTGCAACAACGGAAATTTCAACAAGCATCTCAGAGAATCAATATGGATTCATGTTAGGGCGGTCAACCATAAAAGCTATGCATCTTTTGAGGAGACTCATTGACAATAATTGAGAAAAAAAACAAGATTTGCATATGTAGTTTATAGATCTTGAGAAGACTTGTGATAGGGTTTCAAGAGAGATCTTATGGAGAGACTTAGAAAAGAAATGTGTAGATTTATCATACATTGACATAATCAAAGATATGTATACAAATTCAATGACGGGGTGAGGACATCTAAAGGATTAACACAAGAATTCCCTATCAGTGTTGGCTTTCATCAAGGTTAAGTTTTAAGCCCTTAACTCTTTACCCGTATCTTAGATGAGCTCACCGGATATATCCAACAAGCAATATCTTGGTGTTTATTGTTTGCAGATGATATTGTTTTGGCCGATGAGACGCGCGAGCGTGTAAACGCGAAACTTGAATCTTGGCCAAACACTTGAGAAAAAAAAAGGTTTAGGTTGAGCAGAGCAAAGATAGAGTATATGGAGCTTAGATTTAGCAATGCAAGAAAAAGGGATGATTTCGTTATTAAGTTGGTGATCAAGATATTTTCCGCGGTGAGTGCTTTAAATATCTTGGATTGATAGTTCAAAACGATGGAGGTGTTGATAAAGATGTGATACAAAGAATCCAAGCAGGTTGGTTGAAGTGGAGAGGCGCTTCAGGGATCTTATGTGATCGTAAAGTGCGGTTAAAATGTAAAGACAAGTTTTACCGTACTGCAATTAAACCAGCGATGCTCTATGGTTCTGAGTGTTGAGCAGTGAATTGTGTACATGAGCAAAAAAAGGGAGTTACGGGGGTGAGAATTCTTAAGGCAAATGTGTGGACACGCGAGTCAGGATAAAATTAGGAATGAATGTATCAATGATAAGATAGGAGTGGCACCAATTGCATGGAAGATGCGAGAAGCTCGACTAAGATGATTTGGACACGAACAAAGGAGACCATTAGAGGCACATTTTAGGTGTTGTGAGAGTTTAGTCACTAGGCGTGTTAAACGGGGGAGAGGTACACCGATAAAGACTTGGAATGAAACTATAAGGAAAGACATGATATACTTAAGCATTAGTGAGATTATGACTAAAGATAGTGCACGATGGCAACAAAGGATTCATATAGCTGACCCCACTATACTGGGATAAAGGCTTGAGTGTTGTGGTTGTTGTACGAGCATAGGCGGAGACAACGTTACCCCTTGATTGAGATATGCGCAAGATTAGCCACACGCCACTAAACCTAAAGAAAAACCAACTCAAGATGTAATGATTCGCTCCTGCTTCATGATACTTGATCATGTTGAAAAATTTATATTTAGGAAAAGTGACGATTCGCTCACATAATGGTGACATTACTAGTTCACAATAAAATATTGGTTTAGATATTTCGAGTGATTGCTCTTCGCCCATAGGCTTCAGTTTTTTAGTCCAAAATAGAATTCACAATTAGGGATGTTCACGAACCGAATAAAATTGAATTCTTCGATCGAATTCAATTTTTTTTATTCTGATTCATTTGAATATTTAAATTTGGATTCGAATTCGCCCTGAATTTCTGGATTCGAATTTGGATTCGGACTTTGTAAATTTATTTATATATCTATTGTTATTATTAGAGAACTATTCACGAATCTTGCAATCAAGATAGTATTATTCAGATTCTTAGACACACGGCTTCACTGCGGTTTCCTATTCCTTTTCATGTGTTGGAACCTGAGACCGGGCGGTTAGCCTTTCTAGTCGCAGCGGCCTGTCTAGTCAGCGGTCTAGTGGTTTGGACCAGCGGCCAGTCGAGTAGCCTTCCCAGCGGCTTGGTAAGAGTTCGCAGCAGCAGTCTGATGGCTATCCGCAGCAGCGGCCTAGAGGTTAGCCGCAGCTGCGGTCTGGTGGTTTGCCACAGCAGCGGTCTGGAGATTAGCCGCAGCAACGGTCTGGAGATTAGCCGCAACAACGGTCTGGAGGTTAGCCGCAGCAGCAGTCTGGTCGTTAGTCGCAGCAGCGGTCTGGAGGTTAGCCGCAACATCGGTCTAGAGGTTAGCCGCAGCAGCGGTCTGGAGGTGAGCCGCAGCAGTGGTCTGGTCGTTAGCCGCAGCAGCGGTCTGGTCGTTAGCCGCTACAGCGGTATGGTGGTTAGCCGCTGCAGCGGTCTGACGGTTAGCCGCAGCAGGTGTTCAGAGGCTTCCCAGGAGATTGTATTTGTTGTATAGTCTGGCGGTTTGACAGAGACAAACCGCCCAGCCCGCGCGGCTTGTATTTAGTCTCACATCGCTTGTTGTATTCTCTCATCTCCCTCATTTCTATAAATAAGGGGGCATACATATGTAATAATTATCTTTTTGGAGCAATAAAATTTGCATTTATTTAGCTCTTTTTTACATGGTATCAGAGCTAACCGATTCTTTGCTCTTTGTTGCACGCGGTTTGTTTTTCTAACCGCGCGGTCTTCTTCCCGCCCTGCCATCCCTTACTTGTCGCTTTTCCTGCGACTTCTTCTTTTGCTTTCTTCTGCGGGTTGGAGTTTCTTCCCGCGCGGTTTGTTCACTTTGCTCGTGCGGTCTCTCTTTTTCTTGTTCGCGCGGTTTGTTTGGTTAAACCGTACGGCTTGTTGTGGTTCTCTATGGACACTTCATCTTCTTCTTCCACTTTATCCGCTCCTCTCTCTCTTTCTTCAACTTCCGGTAATTTCGGTACTGCTTCTAAGTTTATAGGTCCAAATTACCCGGACTGGAGTGTCTTTTATTTTCCTGTTATGCTCTCAACGTAAGCGTCATCATTTGACCGATGATCTCCCTCCCTTTGGTTCTGCTTCTTTTGATGATTGGGATGCTATTGATGCGTTAGTACGTACTTGGTTGGCCAACAGTTTGTCTGATGAGTGCCTTCCTATCATTAGAAACGATCAGACGGTCAAGACTGCCTGGAATCATCTTGCTGCTTTGTACTCTAAGGGAGCACAGACTTCGCGCATTTATACTTTATATGCGGATCTTTCTGCTCGACTTGTCATGACTCCTGTTGCTGCTTATCAGGAGATTCAAACTTTTGGTGTTGAACTTCTTCAGCATCGACCTTTTTCTGCTGATTTTGCTGAGCAACATAAACACTTTCAGGAGCTTCTTGTGGTTTGCTACTTACTTCGTCTATCTAACTCATATGATATGATTCGACAACAAATTTTAGGAGAAGGGATACTCCGACTCTGGATGTTATTGATGCTCGCATTTCCGCTATTACAACTCTTCTTCAACGTCCTTTGCTTCCATCTCCTTCTACTGATATTGTTGCTCATCCAGCTCGTCATGACAACTCTGGTGGTCGAGGTGGCCATACTGGTGGTCGTAGATATTCTAAGTTTATTTTCTCTCATTGTGGCAGAATTGGTCATTTGGTTGATCGTTGCTGGGCCAAACATCCTCACCTCCGTCCTGTTTCGGCTGATTCCTCCAAGAAGTCTAGTTCTTCTCTTGCTACTTCTGGTGCTGCTCAGTTGGCTACTACAGGTAGGTGGCTCATTGATTCTGGTATCACTAATCATATGACGGGAATTCTCGTCTTTTCTCTTCTCTTGATAAGAGTAACCGGTTACCTCCGGTTCTTATTGCTGATGGTTCTCCGTCTCCAGTTCATGGGCCTAGCACAGTGCATGTTACTCATTCTCTTCAGCTTCATGACACTCTCTATGTCCCGAATTTTCCATGTAATCTTCTTTCTGTCACTGTTCTTTGCAAACAGTTGAATTGTGAAGCTATTTTTACCGTCTCTACTTGTGCTTTTCAGGTTCCTCAATCCAAGGAGACGATTGCTACTGGGACTGAAAGCGGCGACTTGTTTTACCTTGATACTTCTTCTGTTTTTTCTGCCTCCTCTTCTTTACTGCAATGTCATCTTCGGCTTGGACATCCTCCTCCTCGGATTTTTTATAAGTTTCTGCCTGATTTACCTCTAGAAGAATCTTCTCTTCATTGTGAGGCTTGTCAATTTGGCAAACATCACCGGTCTACTTTTCTGCTAAGCATGGACGTAGTTATTCTCGTCCTTTTGAACTTGTTTATTCAAATATATGGGGTCCTGCTTCTATTCAGAATGTTGGTATGAGTAGTTTGTATTTTGTTACATTTATTGATGACTTTTCTCGGTGTACGTAGTTATATTTGCTCCATGAACGCTCTGAATTTTTTTTTATTTTTAATGTGTTTTATAATTAGATTCGTACACAATTTGATACCCCTATTAAAATTCTTCGAACTGATAATGCTAAATAGTATCTTAGTCATCAATTTACAACATTTTGTATGCATCATGACATTGTTCATCAAACTACTTGTCCTTACACATCTCAACAAAATGATATTGTTGAGCGTAAGAATCGTCATCTTCTAGATGTGGCTCATAGTCTTCTCACTCATATGCATGTTCTCAAGTCTTATTGGGGTCATGCTGTTCTTATCTCTTGTTTTCTCATTAATCGAGTTCTATCGTCGGTTCTCAATGGAAAGACATCGTTTTCTATCTATTATCCTGATGCGACTATGTTTCCTTTACCTCTTCGTGTATTTGGATGCACAACGTTTGTCCACTCTCCTTTTCTGGTCGTGACAAACTCTCTCCTCGTTCTGTTAAGTGCATCTTTTTTGGTTATTGTCCAACACAAAAAGGATATAAGTGTTATGATCTTGTTCTCCGACGACAGTATGTTTCTGCAGATGTCACTTTCTTTGAGGATGCTCAATTCTTTTCTCCTTCCTCTATTCTCCCTTCTTCTAATGATTCTGCTTCTTTTCCCCTTGTGTCGGCACCTTTTCCAGAGCCTGCACTTCCTTCTTCTCCTTTTATTTCTTATTCTCATGTTGTCTCTGATTCTTCTACTGACCCGTTGCCAACAGCTCCTGGTCCGGTAGTCTCTCCTTCGGATGGAACTGATACAGTAGACAGGACAGACTTTGATCTTCTGATTACTCTTCAAAAAGGTGTTCGTTCAGGCACACAACATTCTCTTCGGGATGTGGTCTCATATGCGCAACTGTCTCCTCTGTCTAAGAGCTTTGCTCTTGCTCTCTCGACGAATGTTCTTCCCGCCTCCTATAGTGATGCTCTGGTTATTTCTCATTGGAAAGATGTTATGGATGAAGAGATGAAAACTCTTACTGAACGGGGTACTTTGTCTCTTGTTTTTACCCCCCTCCTGGAGCTGATGTGGTTGGTTGTCGCTGGGTCTTTGTCATCAAATTTCTCCCTGATGGGACTGTTGATCGATACAAAGCTCGGCTTGTTGCCAAAGGATTTATGCAAACCTATGATGTGGATTTCTTTGAAACATTCTTTCCTGTTGCTCGGATTACTACGATCTGTGTTCTTTTCTCTGTGACAGTAAACAGGGATTGAGAAATATCTCAGTTAGATGTGAAGAATGCTTTTCTTTATGGTGATTTGAATGAGACAGTCTATATGGAGCAACCTCCTGGGTATGTTGCTCAGGAGTCTTAGGTGTGCAGATTGAAGAAGGTTATCTATGGCCTTAAGCAAAGCTCGAGTGTCTGGTTTGACAAATTCAACGAAGTTATTTTTGTTATTGAATTTGTTCGGAGCACTGCAGATCAATCTTTGTTTATTCGGAAAACCTCGGCAGACCTTGTTGTTCTGCAGTATATGTGGATAACATTCTTCTTAAAGGGGATGATAAAAAAGGTATTGACATGACAAAAAATCATCTGTTTCAGCATTTTGTTATCAAGGATATAGGGTTTCCTAAATACTTTCCGGGGATTGAGATATCTCGGAAGGCTGGTTCTATTGTTCTTTCACAGCGGAAGTATGTCTTGGATCTTTTGGAAGAGACAGATCTTCTTAGGACTAAACCTGCTCGGTCTCTTATTGCTGTTGGAGATAACAAATGCTGGAGTGAGACCTCTCCTCTTCTTGAAGATGTCACCAGGTACAGACGTCCGGTCAGTAAACTCATTTATCTGACAGTCACATGACCATATATTTATTATGCAGTAAGGAGAGTGAGCCAATTTATGCAAGCCCCCAGAGAATGTCATATGCAGTCAACTTTAAAGATCCTAGAGTATGTAAAAGGTGCACCAGGAAAAGGTCTCTTGTTTCAGAAAAGAGGATATTTGAAGGTGGATGTTTATTCTGATGCTAGCTACGCAGATGATAAGAACGATAAGAAGTCTATGTCTGGATTTTGTACCTTTGTTGGAGGTAATCTGGTCAGTTGGAAGAGCAAGAAACAGACTGTAGTCAGGTCGAATGCAGAAGCAGAATATAGAAGCATGGCTCTGACTGAAGTGATTACAGACACTCCTGCTGGATCTGGGAGAGGTTTATAATCATCCTCTACCGATGTTCTGTGATAATAAGGCGACTATATACATTTCAAGGAATCCAGTCTTTTATGAGAGAACGAAGCATATTGAAGTGGATTGTCATTTTATCAGAGGAGAGATATTGAAGAATCAAATATGTGCTCTGTTTGTTATTTCTGATAAGGAGCTAGTCGATTTCTTCACAAAGCCAGTTACCTTATTCTCGGAAGTTTATATCAAGCTGGGCATGGTTGACATATATGCTCTACCTTGAGGGGGAGTGTTGGAACCAGAGACCAGGTGGTTAGCCTTTCTAGTCGCAGCGGCCTGTCTGGTCATCGGTCTGGCGGTTTGGACCAGCGGTCTGTCGAGTAGCCTTCCCAGCGGCTTGGTAAGAGTTCGCAGCAGCGGCCTGATGGCTATCCGCAACAGCGGCCTGGAGGTTAGCCGCAGCTGCGGTCTGGTGGTTTGTCACAGCAGCGGTCTGGAGGTTAGCCGCAGCAGCGGTCTGGAGGATAGCCGCAGCAGCGGTCTGGAGGATAGCCGCAGCAGCGGTCTGGTCATTAGCCGCAGCAGCGGTCTGGAGGTTAGCCGCAGCAGCGGTCTGGAGGTTAGCCGCAGCAGCGGTCTGGAGGTTAGCCGCAGCAGCGGTCTGGAGGTTAGCCGCAGCAGCGGTCTGGTCGCTAGTCCCAACAACGGTCTGGTCATTAGCCGCAGCAGCGGTCTGGCGGATAGCCGCTGCAGTGGTCTGACGGTTAGCCGCGTCAGGTGTTCAAAGGCTTCCCAAGAGATTATATTTGTTGTATAGTCTGGCGGTTTGACATGGACAAACCGCCCAGCCCGCACGGCTTGTATTTAGTCTCACATCGCTTGTTGTATTTTCTCATCTCCCTCATTTCTATAAATAAGTGGCATACCTATGTAATAATTATCTTTTTGGAGGAATAAAATTTACATTTATTTAGCTTTTTTTACATCATGATACATAATCACAAGATAGTGCCCCCTTTATATAGAAGCAAACTAGAGCTACAAGCACATAGTAGAATTATCAAAACAACCTTAAAAATATTTGGCATAATTAACAGTAATATAGGATGCTGCTACAATACCGCCAAAAACATTAAAAATAAATTTTACCTGGTTATCATATGAACGAAAACATTTCGGAATCCCGCGAGAGCTGAACTCATATACCACTCTCACCCAAAGCAAGAATTATACAACTAGACAGAAATTCATGCACATAATAATATATATAACATGAGATATGCTTATGAACATTATGAAAATCCTACAGCTTTAGCCTTACTCTTTCACTGATGGACAAAAGAATGAATAGCTGTCATTTTCACTCATGTGGTAATGAGGGCTAACAAAAGAGTAGCTTTTCAGCTATGCCATTCAAAAAGTAACAATAAACAGATTGCAGCTCTTCACCGTAAAGGCAGCTAAGATCTCCCAACAGGAGAAAATGGCGGATGGTGTGGTTCATAACCTGGCAGACCTCCACTGCTTTTCATGGAGTTATTCATCCCCGGAGGGTTATGAATAGAACTTATGCTGTGCAGGGTAGAAATGCAAATTGCAAAAGCCTGTAAAGAAGCAACGGATGAACCAAACTCGACTGTGTAAAGACCCTCTTTGAAAGCTATCATGCTAAAATCATGCTTGTTTTCCCCTTTTGTGCCCTGAGAATGCATTAATTGATGTCATAAATATATTGAAATCACATAATACTATGACCAAAGGAAAGAAAAAAAAAGATTGACATGTATAAATTAATACCTGGGTGAACAATTCAACATGATTAAAACCATTAGTGGATGGGCACTCTGGGACTGACCCAGATATCTTGGTCTGGCGAATCCTGTCGGTGAGAACTGTGAGCCGACAGCCCTCATCCCATCCCCCACAATCACATGAACCTCCTGATTTCCATCTTTCAAGTATGGTTGATGGCTTCCCTGTGTCTGAGAAGCCGTGAATCCCACTAGGGAGAATGGCAGCTATACTACACATTCTTGCATATTCAGGATATTTCTCTATCTGCAAACTATTTATATGAGAATTATAAATGGAACCCTTCAACTTCTGATATGGAGCTTTAATGACTATGGCAGCGAGCTCGCTGCTGTGCGCAGAATTCGGGGATTCATCTCCCGGTAAGAGCTTGTCGACGACCAGAACAAACTGCCTGGAGATCTCGAGGTTCTTTGAATCAAAACTAGACGGCTTGGAGGACGAAACTTTCATTCGGCCAGCAACATCATAAAGCAAATTGGACTTTGTATTCCTCTGGCCAGTCAAGATACCGCCTTTCTTCTTAGATTCTTTGGCCGTAACTATCGTATAGACAGCACCTGAATCGTCTGAATCTAATCTTCCTGTCATTCTCATTGAGGCTACAAGTACGTTGTCTTCATTAGTCGAGAACATAAAAAGGGGCTGTGAATTCTTCCAAGCGAGCTTCACGAGAGCTTGCTTCATCGGTACGCTATGATTCTCCTCATGAAGCAAACCATGGGAGGAAAAAGTCACCTTGGAAGGGCTGGTGCTAGAAGCAGATGGCCTGATCATGGTGTTTGGCGAAGAAGATTCTTTTCCAGTTGAAAGACTGTTGTTACTAAGCTTGAGTAGTGGATCGAGTATTCTCCTCAGAGGGCTTCGTCTTCCTCTGCTGTTGCTTCTCTCTTTATCATCGGAAATCTCTAAACCATCCGTGTCTTTACGTTGAGGGCCTGTTGACATGTCTGTCAAACTAAAGCTTCGATTCAGCCATTTCAGACCAGTAGTAAAGGGATGCTTGATCAAAGGCTGTTTTTTTCCTCCATGAATGCCTTCCACCATCTTATTCTGTGATTTCTCATCTGTGGTAGCCACAAAATTACCAGAAGATTTGCCAATCTGGTTACCCTTCTCATTTTTCGACGAAAATTTAGGAGAAGTGGCTCGAATCTTTGTGGGAGGAGTGGCAGCGGCCATATTAAGGTCATCATTTTGGAACAACATATTAGAAACACTGCCATGGTGAGAACTCTTTTGAGGAAGTTTCATGGATAAGCTCGTGTGCACTCCCATTGCCTTTCTATCACCATGAGTTGAGGATAAAGGTTTACTTTTTGTACTACTACTACTACTACTACTCGCTTGAAGAGGATCTGAGACACCAGTATTCCCCGTGAAATTTCTACCCAGACGACTGTCGGAGAACCGCCCATCATGAGTAGAACTTTGCTTCTCACAGCGGTTTGGCATCTTATTCTCTGTTGAATTGCCTGCTTCAGTGTGCATTGAAGTTTTATCTTCATTTTTGAACTTGTGGTAACTTTCATGGCTACTGCAGAGTGCACTTGAACTAGGATGATCACTCGTGAATCTGGGCTTTTCTTCGGCAGGCCGGACCAGATCACCATCCAATTCCAAAGAAGAAGACGATTTCTTCTCTTGAGCAAAAGAGTCACCATTCTTTTGACTAGAATACGAACATGACTGGTTTTTCGAAAGAGCAGGCAAGACAGGCTTATTTACAGAGGACGACACTGAGTTTTTCTGATCAGTCTTCTGGCTGCTTGTCCATTTCTCAAGAGTCCTCCAATCAATAACACCAAAGTTCAGTGCTTCTTCCTGGATACTGTCGGCCTTCTTCAAGCGCTGGAGATAGTATGGGACACTGGACATGTATTTAACCAGCTCATCCACTCCAGCTCCTCCTTTTCTACTCGGCCATGGTTTCTGATAATTTCCCGACGACAAAGCCGGGAACAAAACCTCTGTTTCTGCATCACTATAACCCGAATGAGGCCTCCCTGATGGTCTCCTGTACCTCAGGACCCTTGCTTCGTCAACATAAACTGCATCTTTGATTCTGGGTGTTGCAGCTAACCTCTCATTATAAAATTTAGAGGGCAGCCGTGCCCGAACTGAAACCTTTCTGAGGGGTGATTCACAATTATAATTTGAAGATTCTTCATTTTTGGCAGCTTCAGAATACAAATTGGAAGACATGTGGGAAAAGAAGCTTCTCAAGCTAGCTGGTTGAACGCTGGTTCATATCCCATTTAGAGCTTCCCTGCATCATGCGGCGAGATATGTTTAGAACCCCTAAATCATGGAGGAAACCTGCTCGCAGGCATGCTGAGAAAGAACAATGGCCGAGAATTTGGCCGGATAGGAAGAATCCACAGCCCACAAGAAACCGCTTTCTTTTTCAGAAACGCGTGCTTAACGAAACGCATAAGTAAAGAATTCACCGCATCTCCACCTCTAAACTCCTCCCTACTCTGCTCCGGCCACCATTATTAAACAAAGCCATGGTGCCAAACTCAAACCAATTCTATCTTCGAGCAAAAGACATGAAAGCGAAAGAATAGAAGCGAATTGAAAAGCGAGGGAGAAGTACCGCAAGCACGAAGAGGAGGAGGAGGAGGATGAGGGAATCGGATCTCCCTTGCCGCAGCTTCGGGCTTCTCTCCAAACTTGCGGCCAAGGCAAGTAACGCCAAACTTCTCTCGCCCTCTTCCCCTACGGAAAATTGATTTGGGAGTGGTTGGAACAGGTTTTCCTTCGCTATGGAGTAGAAGGAGGGGACATTGGGATGGAGAAGAAGAAAAAAGGGTTCGTTTGTACGGGGTCCTGCCGAATCATTTTGAAACGGAGATATCTCTCTGTTTCCAACTGGGACTCTGGTTGAGAGCCCGTTTTAAGCCCATTACATTCTAAGCTCGTCGGGAGAGGCCAGGTGTTTGACAACAAATACATCTAGACTCTGGTTGTTTTCTAGTCCGTTTTCCTCCATTTCTGTCTAAACGAAACAAGAGGGAGCAAATCCGGCTTCCGAACCGGAGGGGGGAGGAGCCACTCCAAACGGAGTTTTTTGTTCCGTTTTTCAGAGCCTGGCGATAGCATACGGAGCAAACGTCATCGGAGGCCGTTTGGTTATCTCCCGTCCGGCTGCGATTGCTCCAAACGGCGAGAGGAAAAGCGGAACCAAATGAACCCCTAGTGTTTGACGCTATGGAGGCTCCCTTTTGAACTTGACCGAAGTTCCTCCTGTCTCCCATTTGAAAGGGTCCGATCCGAATTTCTCCTCGGTTTTAGAAAGGTCATGAAGAGCTCCATTCTCCCATTCAAAATGATTGTTTGATATAATTTTTTAAATTTTATTTAGGATCTGTTTGGGATATCTTTTTGGGCCCATTTCGTTTAAACCGGAGCTGTACGGTATTTCATGTAGCTGTTTGGTTGGAGCCATTTTAAACCGGCCGGCTGCAAAGGGCAAAGTCCCGTCGTTTTGAGGTTGGAGGAAAGAGCACCAGCGCGCCCGGCCGCAACCCGCCGTTCTGCTTTTCCTCTCCTCCGCTGTAAACCAACCCCGATCTTCCTCCTTCGCGCCGATCTTCCCCCTCCGCCCGTCCGCAATCAGCGTCGGTCTGATTTTCCGGCTTTGCCGGCCTCCTTCAGAGCCGATCTTCCTCCCTCGAGGTGAATCCAACGCCGATCTTCCAAAGCCTAGCGCCGTTCTTCCTCCAGGGCCGATCGATCTCAACGCCGCTCTTCCTCCAACGCCGCTCTTCCGTTATCTTACGGAAGTTTATTAGCATTATTATCAATGTGAGAGTTTATTAGGTGAGCGATTTATGAGAGTTTATTAGCATTATTTCTTGAGTACTTAGAAGAGGATATCCCCATAATTTCCTCCATAGTCAAGCCTCTAGTCCTGAAGGCAGATGCAAGTTCCTTGGCTGTATTCAAAACCTTTAGAAGTTCTTTTTTTAATGCTCAAGCTCTTTTCTCCATGAATTGATGCATGCATATAGAAGCTAATCTCATGTTCTGCCATGCTCTTCTTCCCTGTTTTGAAAACAGATGCCATGTTCTACCACTGCACACTTCTATTCTATTCAGGGCAATCTTGATTTGCAATATGTTCTTGATTTAAAGATACACTTTTGTTTGTATTCAACATCTTCTTGAACCGCCATTAAATATTTTTAATTGGGTAATTGTCAGGATGCACCATTAAATGCACTTTTGTTCGTCATTCGCCTGTTTTGTTTAGAAGAGAGGTGAAATCGGATACTTTTGTTACAGACCAGTGCATGATTCACATTTCTCAAACACATGGTATAGCAGTGGGATTTGGATTCTCTCCAGTTTGGGTCCCAAATGTAGGTTTATTTTAAGGCAATGTTGTAAGACCATTTTCGGTTATGTGCAGTCCAAGGATAAATGTATTGGGGTTTGGATGTTCTCTATTTGCGGTCTCAAATGTAGGCTTATTTTAAGGTGATGTTATATGAAGATCATTTTTGGCTATGTGCAATCTAAAGATAATTGCATTTTAAGGTCCCAAATTATCAATATTGCAGGCTTCTAACATGTAGAAAGCTCAGTTACCTCTACCTCACTATGATATTGTAGTGAAAAACTCAAACTTGTATATATTATCTCAATGATGAAATACTATGTATGAATACATATTTATAGGAGGGAGAAAGAGAGAAGAGAGTCATATACAAGACGTGGGACTAAAGGAGAGAAGAGAAGAAAACCACAAATGGGCCTATTTACATGGGCTTTTCCAACACTCCCCCGCAAGCTGAAGCGTACAAGTCGTATGGATCAAGCTTGGGCAGGCACTGGTAGAATAGGGTGCTAGGTAGAGCCTTTGTGAGGATATCCGCCACTTGTTCAGTACCAGGAACATGCTTCAATTCTATCTTCTTCATTTGGACTTTCTCCCGGATAAAGTGACAGTCTACTTCAATATGTTTTGTTTTTTCATGAAAAACTGGGTTCTTCGCAATATGTATAGCCGTTTGGCTGTCACATAACAGGATGACAGGTGAGGGAATTTTTACCCCTAGATCGGCCAGGAGACTCTCAAGCCAGGTAAGCTTAGAGACAACAGATGTCATCGATCAGTATTCTGCTTCAGCTGATGATCGAACAACCACTGCTTGTTTCTTACTTCGCCAGGTAACGAGATGACCTCCAAAATAGGTAAAAAATTCACTGGTTGACCGGCGATCATCCAGGAAACCGGCATAGTCAGCATCAGAGTACGCAACCAATGTTGGAGTAGAGGATGAGGTTTTGTATACCAATCCCTGACTCGGGGCTATTTTAAAGTATCTATTATCTAAGGATGCGCTCAACAACTTGAAGGTGAGATGTTCGCGGAGCATGCATAAACCTGCTTACCACCCCAACGACGAAGGAAATATCCGGTCTTGTGACCGTTAGATAGATTAATTTTCCAACCAGTCGTCGATAATATTCCGGATTTTGAAGAGGGAGGTCTGTATCAGAAGAATGTGCACACAGCTTATGATTTGCATCCATTGGAGTAGTGGTAGGCTTGTAACCCGAGTAGCCAGCATCTTGAAGGAGATCCAGGCAGTACTTTCTTTGAGAGATGACGAGTCCATCTGGTCCTCTTGCGACCTCAAGACCAAGAAAGTAACGAAGATGTATTTGATCCTTTGTTTGAAAGATGGAGCTGAGGTGTTGTTTGACTGCTTGGTTGCCCTTTGAATCGTCTCCAGTGATTAAGATATCATCAACATAAACTAACAGAAGAACATTTATTGTTGCTTGATGATGAGTGAATAGTGAGAAGTCAGCTGAACTCTGAGTAAAACCGACTTGTCGGACGACCTTACTGAACTTGTCAAACCATGCCCGAGGTGATTATTTGAGATCATAGATGAACTTCTTAAGATGACAAACTTGGGACTCCCCTGTGGTCTCAAACCCGGGTGGTTGCTGCATGAAAACCATTTCTTAGAGATCGTCATTGAGAAAGACATTTTTGATGTACAGTTGGTGTAATGGCCATTGGTGATGCACAACCACCGAGAAAAGAACACGAACGGTGTTCAACTTGGCCATAGGGGAGAATGTTTCCTCATAATCGAGGTCTTATTGTTGTGTGAAGCCACGAGCCACCAGACGGGCCCTCAGACGGTCAATCGTCCCATTAGGGGCATGCTTGATCATAAAGACTCATTTACACCCAACAGGTGTCTGGCTGGTAGGTAGAGGTACCAGGTTCCATGTCTGGTTAGCCCAGAGAGCTGTCATTTCTTCTTTCATGGCCACCCGCCAGCCAGGATGTTGGAGAGCCTCATACATAGAGTTAGGTATAGAAATCGAGGATAATGACATGGAAAAAGTTTGAAGTTATGTATATAGGCAATGTAATGATACATAGTTTGTCAGGGGATGAACTATAGATTATGGTGTCGGATCAGCAGGACGCAGAGCATCAGAGGTCGAAGTCGACTGCAGTGGGGCATCAGAGGTATGATGGTGACGAGTGTAGACACGGATAACAGGAGGTACAGGTTTGGAAACGGGGGGAGCCTGGGTAGGTTTTGGTGGTGGAGGACTAGTAACCGGAATGACAGGGCATAGGACGGTTGGTGTTTGAGGTGTAGGATCAGGAGCGAAGAAGAAAGGTAGATCCTCCCGAAAAGTAACATCAGCAGAGACTATCACCTTGCGGATAGCCAGAGAGTAGCATACATAGCCTTTTTAAGTCCGAGAATAGCCAACAAAGATGTGTTTGGCTGCCTGGGGATCCAATTTGTCCAAGGATGGACCAAGAGTGTGAACGTAGCAGGTGCACCCAAAGATACGAGGTGTGAGAGAGAATGTCGGAGTAGAGAGGAAATGAGGCTGAACGGAGTGACATTGTGGAGGATGGGCGAAGGAAGAAGGTTAATTAGATAGCAAGCCATCAAAAGAGCAAAGTTCCAATAAGGTTTGGGAACGTGTATTTGGAGCATGATGGAGCGGGCCACATCGAGAAGAAGTCGATTCTTCCGCTCAACGACTCTGTTTTTGTTGGAGGGTATAGGCACATGAAGTTTGGTGAATAACCCCAAAGTCAGAACAAAGAGTCGCAAATTCATGACTAGTGTATTCACGAGCATTATCCGTGTAGAGTATTTTGATGGTCGTGGAGAATTGTGTTTGGGTCTCAAGAAGGAATGCTTAAAAGACCCGATAAAGCTCAGAGCGATCAAGAAGTAAGTATAGCCACGTCATTCGTGAATAGTCATCAATAAACGTTAGAAAATAACGATAACTAGAAATGTCAGTAACTTTGTATGGACACCAAATATCGGAGTGTACTAAAATAAAAGGAGCAGTGCTCTGAGTACAATGAGATGAAAAAGAAGAACGAGGCTGCTTGTCTAACACACATGATTCACACTGAAAAAATGTAAAGATACATCTGGGAGAGCTTTTTGAAGGACTGGTAAAGGGGCATGACCAAGACGCCGATGCCAATCAACGGAGGAGATTGAAGAGAGGATAGCTGGAGAGTCATCAAGGAGGTAGAGCCCGTTCTGCAGTCTCTCCTTACCAATAATAGTATGCGTTCTGTGATCCTGTATCAGAAAAGAAGAAGAGGTGAATGTTATAGAGCAATTCAAATCATTAATCAGGCGACCAACAGAAAGTAAATTAAACGGGGATCCCGGAACATGAAGAGCCGAGCGTAGAGAGAGAGGAGGTGAGAGGGATGTCAGCCGAGCCAGAGACAGGAACAGTGTCCCCATGACCACTGTGATACACTTAGGATGAGGAGAATCTAGGTATTGATGTGGCCACAGGGAGGTGATGTGATGGGTGGCACCTGAATCCACTATCCAACGCGGACTAGTGGAGAGACAAGCGATACCTTCGTGGGAGATGGAGGCAGCAGAGGCAACTGAGGCAGGTGGGCGACTGAGAAGACCGTGTAGTTGTTGGAGCTGAAGGCGGACCTCTTCTAGGTTAGTACGAGCAGCGGAGTCGATAACAACAATAGTGGTCGGCGGACGAGGAGGCGGGAAGCTCATGCTTGCGATAGCATGTGGCCTCATGGTGGTCATCCTTTCCGCAGAAGTAATACTTTAGGTGAGGCCGAGCTCCCCATCCGCGGCCCCGAGAGACAGAACGCCCCCCACGAGGAGGAGGGGGAAGGCAGCAGGGGAGCAGAAGTCTGCTGCAAGAGAGCTGGGTACGGAGGAGTAGAACTATCAGGAGGTGGTGAGACCTTTAGCAGCATAGAACACACATCTGATAGTAAGGGTGTAGCAACCAAGGAGAGGATCTAGGTCCGAACGCTGTGAAGACGAGGTGGAACATGAGCCATCATCATGGCCACCCCGACGGCTTCTTTTTGAGCCTGTTGTGCAGCAAGGTCCAATGTAGGAGGTTGATGTGTGATCCATGCTTCAACAAGAGTCTTTGCCCGAGCAACAAATGAGGTGAGGTCGGTGGCCCCACGAACATCAAGAGACTGAAGATCAGTAATAATGTCATAAAGATGTTGGAGACTATCTTTTCTAGAATATAGCGACTGGAGCTCATTCCACATTGTCTTGGCCGTTTTGTGATACATGGCCATGAAGTAGGGTTCAGTATCAAGGGAGTTGAGGAGCAATGTCTGAACCCGACCATCGTTGCACAACCAATCATCAGTAGGAGAAGCAGAAGGCGCTTGGGTCAAGTGATGGAGAAAACCTTTGGACTGTAGTACTCGGCGAACAGAATGAACCCACTCCACGAAGTTCTTCTTCCCGGCTAGCGAAATGGCAGTAATCTGCAACTCATCACGGAGTTCAGGGGCAGAGACCGGGCAGTCTGCAGAGGAAGATGTTGTATGTCCGGTTGACTCTAGAGATGTCGTCATGACTAGGAGAGTAGGAGGTTAGTTCGGCAGATAGGAAAAGAAACAATGACCAGACAAGAGACCACACAGTCTGGGTGGCAGTCCACTAGCGGCAAGGCAATAAGGCCGTCGCGACCAAAATGCGGAGTTCACAGCGGAAGGGAGAAACTGCTAGCGACAAGACAGGTCACGGCGACTAATAAGGAATTCGCAACGGTCAAGGTGAGTACACCAGCGGCAATGAGAGATGCCACGACCTAGATGCGGAGCTTGCCGATAAGAGGGGAAACCGCTAGCGACAAGGCAGGTCGCAGCGACTAGGCAGGAATCCGCACGATCAAGATGAGTACATCAGCGACAAGGAGAGATGTCATGACCTAGATGCAGAGCGTGCCGAGAATAAGAGAAGCCGCAGCGAGAAGAGAGGCAAAGCTCGACAAGAAGAGAAGCCGCGACGACTAAGGCAAGCTGCGGCGAGCAGAGAGCAGAGCAGCAGGAGGAAGATCGCGACGGATAGACAATAAGACCGCATCAAGTAAGAGAAGAGAGACCGCGACGACAATGTCAAGTCGTGGCGACTTTAGACAAGTCGTTGCAACTACAGACAAGTCGCGACTAGCGGAAGAAAGAAGGTGGTTAGAGCGGGGGTGAGAAGCGAGAGGGAGACCGCGCGGATAGAAAGGAAGGTCGCGCGAGCAGAGGAAACAAGGAGGGGAGATACCCACCTGTGAGAAAGGTTATAAAAGGGAGGAAGAAGAGGAGGAGAGGAGGTGGAAGTCACGAGAGAGACAAAGCAGAAGAAGCAGTAAGAAATACCTTGTCCTCTCGGAAGCAGCGGTTACGAAGACCGCACGGCTAGAAAGAGGCAGGTCGCACTAGACCGCGGCTAAGCAGGAGTGGAAGCCGCCCGATAAGCCGGAAGAACATACGGTTTCAAAAAACGACGGGCCGGACCGTTCGCTCTTATACCATGTAGAAAAAATCTTAACCTTGTATATATTATCTCAATGATGAAATACAATGTGTGAATACATATTTATAGGAGAGAGAAAGAGGGAAGAGAGTCCTATACAAGATGTGGGACTAAATGAGAGGAGAAGAAAACCACAAATGGGGTATATTTACATGGGCTTTTCCAACACTCCCCCGCAAGCTGGAGCGTACAAGTTGTATGCACCAAGCTTGGACAGGCACTGGTAGAATAGGGTGCTA
The DNA here is from genome assembly GCA_039513925.1 of Platanthera zijinensis. Lineage (NCBI taxonomy): Eukaryota > Viridiplantae > Streptophyta > Magnoliopsida > Asparagales > Orchidaceae > Platanthera > Platanthera zijinensis. Next base: position 17,714,148 of record CM077093.1, on the reverse strand, counting down.
GGTAGAGCCTTTGTGAGGATATTCGCCACATAAACGACATGCCGGACCGTTCCCTCTGATACCATGTAGAGAAAAACTCAACCATATATATTATCTAAATGATAAAATACAATGTATGAATACATATTTATAGGAGGGATAAAGAGAGAAGAGAGTCCTATACAAGATGTGGGACTAAAGGAGAGAAGAGAAGAAAATCATAAATGAGCTTATTTACATGGACTTTTCCAACAGATATCAATATGCATCAAATTAGTTTCCAAAATAGCTCGTTCTTGCAGAGTTCAATGATAACTCCTACTTTGTGCAGTCAAATTGTTCAATGATATCTCTATAAATATGATTTTACGGCTTGTAATGAAGCTTAGTGATTAAATGAATGCAAAGTGTGATTTTCTCAAAGCTTGATGTGGCATTCAGCTTAATCAGTTATTCTCTGATGCTTTGCTCGACACCCTTGGTTTCCACAACACAGCACACCCTTGTCTCTCTTTTCTCTCAGTTTTTTTTCATTACTCCTTATTTCCAAGTAGCGGCAAGCATATCCGTGAATTAGGATTCAATGTACTCAAATTATTAGGATTGGAGATGTATTTCTATTTTATTGATATTAATGTATTTACTTATTATGGAGTATTGTGCGTATCTTAGCAAGTATAATTACTATTATTATAATTATTGTTTTTCATTATGGTATCATAAAAATGACAAGGCATGCCACAACAAGTCTTGTTCATGAAATGCAATGAATTGCTAGGTTTTGGAAAACTGTCCGCACCTTTGAGAACTTAGGAAATTCAAATCATTATAATGTTAGTCATATTTGTGATGTTTTTTCTCCTTTCAGAGGAGGTTTCCATTATGTCAGTCAAATTGTTAATGCGCAGTCAAATTATTATAGTAGCAATGGCAGTCAAATTGTGCACCCTACTTTGTGCACCCTACAATTTGACAAATCATTATAGCAACCAAATTGTTAATACTATTGTGCTAACTCCTACTTTGTGCACCCTGTCAATATGCTTGTTCTTAGGTATTACGATAGTTAAAACTAAAGATGAAGGAATTGCAGCACTGTGAGAGTCAAGTGAAGTTATGTTATTCTGTGATTGATGTATAGTAGAGATTGTGCTAGGTAATAAACCGACGACACACTTGTCTAAAGAGGGTTGAAAAAATATAACTGCTAAGTTTCAGGAAAGAACATCAAAAATGTATGTCTGAACGCAGTTTAAAAATAAATGAGACCAATTGAAAAAAAGATTGAAAATTATGGAAAGAGCTCAAGCATGAGACAACGGGTTTAGAGTGGGATTCAACAAGGAGAACAGTTGATGCATCAGATGATTGGTGGAAAGAGAGACTCGAGGTGAACATATTTTTTGTAGTTTTAAAATTGCAAGTTTTATAATTCAAATCTTATTTTTCAACATGAATTTTAGGTTGGTCCAGCTGCGAAGAAGTTTCGTTATGCAGGCATTCCACCCGAGTTGGAAGAAAAATTGTACACAATGTTTAATGAGGTTGTTGCTGCTGGGGAGAATGCATGGGCTCCTGACTCAAGGGTTGATCCATCTAGTCCTGAACATGTATTGTCTGAGCACGATCGAGGATGATGTGGTAGAAGAACTGGGGACCCCTGCGGGCATGAGTGATGATCAAAAGGATGATGTGGGGATATTTGAAAGAGGTGGATCTTCACAGGGCAGTAAAATAAGGATTGAAAGAGGCCGAAGGGGAATTCAGAAAAACCGTCGTGGGAGATAAACCAGCAAACAGTTGGTTGAGTCGACTATTAGAGTAGAAGATATTATATCATAGCCACCTCAAACGTTCATTCCTTCATATACTATTCACGAAGCAGTTTAAGAGTTGGAGAAACATCCAGATATTTGCAATGATCCAACACTGTATGACTTTGCGACCATTTTTTTGTTTGACAACAAGAACAGAGTATTATTCCTGAGCCTACCTAACTCCAAAAAAGGGTGGTGGCTAAAAAACCCTCAATACACGAGCATGCATCCAGGTGTTCTTTAATATTATGTTCTGTGTGCTTCTAATTTTATAGTTCTTATGTATGGTGTTGAAATTCTATTATTATCTTTGTGTGCTTTTAGTTTTGCCGCCTGGTATGTATGGTGTAAGATTGGAATATTATGTGTGTTATGTGTGCTGAAGTTTCTCTATGTGTCCTAAACTGGAATATTATGTGGTAGTTAATGTTTATTAGGTTTAAGTGCAATGTGATAGTGTATGTTAATGTTAATACTCCCGAACATGTTTTTTCCCTGTTGATTTCATTCTGTGATTTAATGTTAATGTTAATGCATAGTTCATTGAAGTTAATGTTTAGGTGTATGTTATTGCTGAGTTCATTGATGTTATTGTTTAGGTGTATATTATTACCGAGTTTAATGATGTTAATGCTCCTGAATGGTTAATGCAGAGTTCATTGATGTTATTGCAGAGTTCATTGATGTTAATGCAGAGTTTATTGATGTTAATGCAGAGTTCATTAATGCAGAGTTCATGTGATGGTGTATGTTATTGTGCTCCTGAAAATTTCATACATTAATATTAATGTTGATTAATTGTTTTCGTGCCAGATGACTTCTGAAAATGATGCAGAGTTCGTTGACACAGATTTGAATACTCTGAATGAAGGACGTCGGAGAAGAGCTTATTATATCATGTTGGTGAACACAAGTGTTTGTATTGTTCTCAATCACACCTCTCATTACCAAGACAAGACCCCTCGCATGACGTCATCGAACACCCGAGATAAATGGGTTGGAGAACTATTGGATGGTCATCCTGTCCGATTTCATGATAACTTCATAATGTCGAAAGACATTTTTTTAGATCTACTTCAACAATTAGTCAAATCTCATGATCTACAAGGGTCAAGGAGTACTACTGCAAGAGAAGTACTTGCGATCACAATAAATATTATGACACATAATATGACAATGGGGGATTACAGTGAGTGTTTTCAGCATTCGACAGAAACAATAAGTCGATATTTTTCATGATGTTTGACAGCTTTAATAAAGCTATCACAGGACCTTATTGCGTCGGTAGACGAACAATTTACAAATATCCATGCAAAGATTTTAAACAATGATCGATACATGCCCTACTTCAAAGATTGCATTGGAGCAATCAACGGGACACATGTTGATGCCCGCATCCTAATAGACAAACATGTTCCCTATATTGGACGTCATATTTATACCTCCTAACCTCCCATAATATTATGACTGTATGTGATTTTGATATGACATTCACCTTTTTCATGGCTGGTTGGGAGGATTCAACAAATGACAGTTGTATTTTCCATAGTGCAATTATCGATCGATATTGAAATTTTTCTCATTCACCACAAGGTAACGTGTAATAAATTATTTTTTATTATAACAACCGTACTTTACAATTTACTAATACAATTTTGAACACACGAGAAAATACTACTTAGTAGTTGTTAGTTACTCATTACAGTTAGGATATATATTAAATCGTACCCAGAAACAAGATATCATTTGTCAGACTTTGCACGAGACCGACGTCCGATACAAGGGCGAAAAGAAATATTCAACCAGGCGCACTTGTCATTGTGTAGTGTGATAGAATGAACTTTTGGAGTGTGGAAGAAGACATGACGTATTCTTCGTGATATGTCGCAGTATGGCTTCAAAAAACGGCGGAATATTGTGATCTCAACAATGACACTGCATAATTTTATACACAAACATCATTCTAATGTTGATAATCATTTCTACCGATATGATAATGATGAGAGTTTTGTATACCTTCATGCGCGTCTGATTAAGCAAGGGGTACAAATGACAAGCAACTCAAAGAGAGAGAACAATGAAATTGGTCGGGGTAGAAGGAGTGGATCAAGTCAAATGTCGGCATTGCGTGATTCCATTGTCGAACAACTTTATGAAGCCGTCAAAAATTGAGTCTGAGCATGTTGCATTTTTTTTCCGTTAAATTTTCTAAAGAATATTTTGTTGCAATTTATTTAAGTTGTATGTGTTTTATTTTTAAAGTGTGACGTCTAATCGCCACCGGAATGGTGTTCTCCCAAACAGATAAATTATTTTACAGTTTTGAAACAGATTGCAAACGGAGGTTACCCAAATAGAAACTCGGTTTTGTAAATACAGTTTAAAATATTTCCTTTGAACTGCTCCCTTTTAAAACGGCACCGGTATCCCAAACAGACCCTTAATCAATTTAACACCTATAAGAATGATAAGACCCCCCTAAAAGGGCTAGCTGCACCTCATGCGCGGGGTGCGGATATCCGAGAAACCCCCACTAACGGCGTAACCGCCCGGGACGTAACTACAGCGAAAACCGTCGTCGCCGTCACCGTTGTCGCTATTGCGCCGTGTCCTCCCAGGCCGGGCGTGCTCTTCATCGTCCAGCCCCCCGCCGGCGTGCGGAGGGTTGATTTCCTCAACGCCCAGGTCGAGTGGCAAAATTGTTGCCTGACACTGACCGGCCCCTGGAGCATGAGGCTGGGCTGCCCAGATCGGCGGCCCTCTGGCCACCCAATCTGGGTGGATTCTCTGCTTGGTTGGGCGGGCGGCTCCCTAGCCGCCCGCCACCATTTTTGTTGCCCCACCCAGGGGCAGGGCCACCCAGATCGGGCGACCTTTTGTCCAGTCGCCCAATCAAAGCGGCAATCCGGCAGGGTGAGACAGGCGCCTCCCAGGACGCCCGCTCCTGCTTCTTACCCCCGCCTGGGGGGAAGTTCGCCCAGCTCAGGCGGCCCTTTAGCCGCCGGATCTGGGCGACATCTTTGTTGCATGGGGCGGACAACCCTCTGGTTGCCCGCCCCATGGTGTTGCTCCTCCTGGGGGAGTGCCGCCCAAATCGGGCGGCACTTTGGCTACCCGGTTGAGGCGTCCTGCTCGCCGCCATCGGATGGCGGTGGCCTCGCCGCTCGGTCGCGGCCGGTGGCCATCTTCCCCGGTCGCCGACCTCCTCTCCGCCGAGGCCGGGCGGCCAAATTTTCCACCCTCCCTTGGCCCCCCGCCCTTAGCCCCCGGCCCTCTCCGGTCGCCGCCCTTGCCGGCTGCTCCTCCCTCACGGGAGGAGCGGTTATTCTCCGACAAGGGCGGTTATATTTTCCGGCTAGGGGCGGTATTGTCATTTGCTTAAATATAGCGATCCGTGAGCTCTAAACAGAGCGTTCATATTCGTCCGACCGGTAGTTACGGGGAAAATTACCGGCTTGTCCCTCTCAAAATCTATAAATATACCATTTTCCTATTCATTTTGATCTCGTCCTCGGTCGGAAAAATCCTCCTATGGATTTTCTCTCTCCTCTCTCTTCCTCCTACGGATTTTCTCTCTCCTCTCTCTTCCTCCTACGGATTTTCTCTCTCCTCTCCACTCTTTTATTCCTTGCACACTCCTGCGCATGCCTCTTCCTTGCGCGTTCCCGCCCGCGCCTCCGTGCACACCGCCGTCAAGGTCGTCGTAGCGCGCCTCCATGCGCTCCACCGTCATGGTCTTCCTAGTGCGCCTCCGTGCGCTCTGCCGTCAAGGTCGTCCTACCGCCGCCTCCGTGCGCTCCGCTGTCAAGGTCGTTCCAGCGCACTGCATGCTCCACCACCAAGATCGTCTAAACGTGCCTCCACCTTGCGCGCTCTTCTTCATTGTGTGCTCCTGCGAGCCGCCTTCAAGCGCGCCCCATTCGCTATCCTCAAGCAAGCGTGTCGCGCACTCTCCTCCAGCAAACGAGCCACGCGCTCTCCTCCCGCTAGTGCCCCGCACGCTTTCCTCCAGCAACCGCGCCTTCGTGCGCTCCACCATCAAGGTCGTCCTAGCACGCCTCTGTGCGCTCCACCATGAAGGTCGTCCTAGCGCGCCTTCGTGCGCTCCGCCGTCAAGGTCGTCCTATCGCCGCCTCTGTGCGCTCCCCTGTTAAGGTCGTCCCAGCGCACCGCATGCTCCACCACCAAGATCGTCCAAACGTGCCTCCACCTTGCGCGCTCTCGCGCGCTCCTCTTCATTGCGCGCTCCTGCGCGCCGCCTCCTAGCGCGCCCCATGCGATATCCACCAGCAAGCGCGCCGCACACTCTCCTTCAGCAAGTGGCCGCACGCTCTCCTCCCGCTAGCGCCCCGCACGCCCTCCTCCAGCAAGCGCGCCACGCGCTCTCCTCCCGCAAGCGCCCCACGCGCCCTCCTCCAGCAAGCGCGCTGTGCGCTCTCCTCCCTCAAGCGCCCCGTGTGCCCTCCTCCAGCAAGCGCGCCGCGCTCTCTCCTCATGCAAACGCTCCGTGCGCTCTCCTCCAGCAAGCGCGTCGCGCGCGGCCCGTGCGCCCAAGAACACACGTCTAATCACTGACAGGACAATCGTACTGGACTTCTCCAAAAGGCAAGCTGAGACAAACCACAAAAGATAAGTCGCACAAACCTCGTCACCCAAGCTTCCAAGACCCAAGAGTCGGGATGAGCAAAGCAGGTCGCTCCTGCTTCCGAGCTTCAACGGAAGACTTCAAAGCACAACGAGTTCATTCCTCGCAGCACAAGAAGAAGTTCATAGCTCAGTGAGAGGTGGTATGTCACCCTCTAAGCTCAACTCTCTCTCCCCCAATTTGTAACGAGAGGCGGTCTGTCGCTCTCGAGTTCTTCAAAGCAGCTCTGTATAACAACCAGCAATTAGTGGAAGTTTGGTCGGCAGAGTTTCGGGCACGTGATTTTTCACCCAGTTGAAGGGTTTTCCACGTTAAAAAATTTCTCTTGTCAACTTTCTTTTTCTCAGTGACTGCTTTTGCGCTCAACCGCTCCCGAGCAAAGACAAATCAATTTAGTCCGATCTACCAGAGGCTCGAGTGATTCACAACAACAAAATAAAATTATATTCATAAATTTATAAAATTTTCACGCATATAATATTTATTTTTAAGAAATCAGAAAAAAAATCTTGTCTAAATTAAATAAAATTCTTGTATAGTTTTGAAAAAAAAAACCATTATTGAAACAAGAATGACTCAAATAAAGTCTCAATTCTGAAAATAAAATTTTCTTTTTTAAAACTTCTTTTTTTTTTTAAACGGCACGCCTTAAAAATGTGACGGGACGGCGGGTGGAATGTGGTGGCGGGTCATCAGGCGGGGGCGGGACCCGGCAATGAATGGCCGGTACAGGGGTCCCGCTGATCACGGGTTAGTCACTATCTACGCGGGCTCGGGCAGCCGAGGGCGGGGCCCACCTGTGCCCGGCTTTCATCATTTTACACTGGAGCCGGAGCGAGAACGGGCGAAGGGCAGAGAATCTGGAGCAGCTTTTTCAATGGCGATGGGTAGTTTTGTCTTTGACTGCTTGTGGCTGATAAGCACACACATGCTTAATAAACGAAGGTGCGCTTCATCATCGATTTATTGATCTGTGACGTCACTACGCGGGATGCCACGTTTGCACCCACTCCCTATCTTTGTCATTTTCTGATAGAATATTTTTGCTCTCCTTCTAAGATTAATAATAGTTAAGACTTAGATGTTAACCGTTGCATCAAAATATTGACAGTATATTTAGAAGAATGCAGTATTTTATGAAAGTAACTCGGCCACAGGATATTAGATTGTACGATTTTATTTAATCCTCCACTTAAAATTAGGTGGGAGAAACAATTTTTTCGTTAGTGAATAAGGGCAAACAATTTATAGAAAAACCAATCTATAAATAGCCGGTTCACCCACTCACTCCACCCCACATTATGGGAGTTACGTGTATAACTATCGCACACACGATCCGTGCACCAGATTGTGCGCAATAATTACCGCGCATGGGATCCCAACCGCCACGTGGAATCCAGCGCACCGAGCCAACCATCTGCGGGCGACGGTCTCGAGCGACCCCGCGAGAGCCGGCCTGTAACAGCCTCCCCAGCGCACGGTTCAAAAGGACGATCGCCGACACCCCCAGCATCACGCTCGAAAGGGTCCAGCCTCAATAGGTATGCAGACCATGCATCCCAACCCCTCTTCATGCCCACCAACGAGTTATTGAAGGTCGCAGCCTCCCTTCGATGAGAAATGATCCAGTTAAGCACCCATACGAGAACTTCCTAGGAGGTCACCCATCAAGTGAGTACTTCAGTCCGAGCACGCTTAACTATAAAGTTCTTTCAATTCTTAGCACCAATTGAGCTTGACGGTTGTCCTTTCGAGCCGTGGACTGGGGAGGCAAATACAAAAAAGTGCACTTTTTTGTAACGTCATCCCCAATCCACAACTCGAAAGAACGACTGCCAGCACCCCCAGCACCACGGTCAAAAGGGTTCAGTCTCAATAGGTTAACAGACCATGCACCACAACCCCTCTCCAATCCACATGCGGGTTGTTGGAGGCCCCAACTGTACAACCCATATTCGACGAGGGAGGGCCCTACCACCGCCAGGTCATCAAAAGTCAAAGTCAACAAGACAAGGTGGGGATCCAGACCAGCACCCCGGGCCGCGGAATGTTCGGGCGAGTATGGCGAGCTCCCCAGGTCAACTCGCCAGGTGGCGACTATGACCAGATACTCGCCTCTTCCAGGCGAGCCCCCCAAGGAAGTCGCCAACTCGCCAGGGTGGGGGTATAAGTAAGACCCCCCCTCTCTCTGGTTTACCCTATAAATAGGACCGCAGGGGTACGAAGGAGGGACAGGCAATTCTCGGCCTGAGCCCTCGCGAGTTCCAGCAACTGCCCTTGACTCGTTATTGCTCAAGCTCGCCTCCTTCGTACCTAGCTCGGCCAATCTGGTTGAGAAGGGGTTGCTTCTCCTAAGCAACTGGGTACGTGGTGGGACCTTCCCGCCGTAGCAACCTGGGGTCTTGTTTGCGCAATTCGTTCCTGTTTCCTGACCAGAGATCATCTTCCCGACTGGCCGACCAGTAACTTCAGGTTGCCTAGTCCGATTTTTGAGGTTGAGAAATTTCTCGGCTTTAACACTTGGTGCGGTGAGCGTGGATAGCGACCGAAGAAGAAAGTCGTGGTTGGAAGATGGCCGACGGTGGAGACCGGGGCGAGTTGGGAGGTAACTCGGTGGGAGCTGGAATCCCGGGGCAAGGTAGCGAGTATGTGACAGTGGCGGCTTTTGCAGAGTTCGCGAGGAGAGTGGAGAAGGCAATACTCGACGGGTTGTCCAATCCGCCTGAGGTGACGGCGACTTCTCCCCGCCGCCGGACACCCCCGGGCGAGGAGATACCAACTCGGAGAGCAGGGAAGGAGCCCGCTTGGGCGAGTGGAGAGCAGGTGATCCCGCCGCGACATCACCCGGCGAGTAGTCAGGGAATCCGGTTTTGAGACCCAGAACTCTCGGCGAGGTATGGAGATACTCGCCGATGGAGCGAGTATGACTGCTCGAGCGGGGAGGATACTCGCCGCCGCCAGGAAGGGAGGAGCCCCTTTTCCGACGAGATCCTCGCAGCCCTCGTCCCCGACAACTTCAGAGAGCCAGTCCTCTCATACTACTCCGGCAAGGACGACCCGGTGGGACATCTTCAGTGGTTTGAGGATGTGGTCTCCATTCGCAATATGTCCGATGCTCTCAAGTGCCGGCTCTTCTCCATTACCTTCAAGGGTAGCGCGAGAGATTGGTTCCACCAGCTGCCAGCCGGGTCAATTTACTGCTTCTCAGAACTTCGAAGGGGCCTATTAGCAAGGTTTGCGACGTCCAAGTGGAGGAAGAAGGAGGCAACCGCCCTCTTCAAGATCGTGCAGGGGCAGCACGAGAGTTTGGGCCGGTACATCGATCGATTCCAGGAGGAGGTGTTGGAGGTGGAAGAGGTAGACGGGTTCACCTTGATGGTGGCCCTCAAGTTCGGGCTGAAGCAGGGTCTGTTCAACATGGAGTTGGGGCACAGGCCGCCCAAATCGTTCGAGGAAATGGTGGAGAGAGCCAATGTGTTCATCCAGGGAGAGGAGAGGAACAAGGAGTTCCTGGCACGGCTCGATGGAGACCGACCGCTTGGGCAAGACAAGGGAAGACTGCTGGAGAGGGAGAGGGCGCCGGAGGGGCGCAACGACAGGAAGCAGGAGAGGCCGCAGGGGAAAGAGGAGAAGGGAGAAAGGGGAAGGGAGATCAGAAAGGAGGAGAGGCAGGAGAGGCGGGAGAGGCCTCGAAGGCAGGAGGATAGGAGGCCCGTCGGAGGCCGAGAGGTGAGGAGCGAGGAGAGAAGATTCCAGTACCCGAGGGATCGCCCCCAGTGGAGGCGGCCCATCCGTCAGGAGGAAAGGAGGGCTTACAACCCTCGGGAGCAGGGAGGAGGAAGAAGGGAAACCATGGCCATCACGCAGCAAGCCGCTAAGCGCCGGCAGAAGGAGAGACAGCAGGAGAGGAGGCAGGAAAGGCAGCAGGAAGCGGCGATTCCCCTCTACTGCGATATCCATCGAGTGGAGGGGCACGGAACCTTGGCTTGCCCTGAGTTCTGGGAAACAAGGAGGAGGATGGAAGCAACGGCGGCCGAGAGGGAGCAGCCGCAGCAGGAGGCCCAGGTTGAGCAGGTGGCTTACCAGGCACCGCAGAGGAGGAGAAACGAAGACAGGATCGACCAAGGAGGAAGGGGGAATGTCATTCCCGGTCCGGGAGGCGGGCACGTCGGAGTAATCAACGGAGGGGCTGGGCTAGGAGCTTCCCGCAAGGGAAGTCTCCACCAAATCTACAAAAGGAGCGTCGCCTCGACGTCTCAGACCCCCCCTCCCTTGAACGAGATCACCTTCTCGGAGGAAGACATGCTCTGGAACGAGAACCCCTTTCATGACGCCCTGGTGATTCAAGCAGCAATCGAGGACTTCACCGTCGACCGAATCCTCGCGGATAACGGGAGCTCGGTGAATGTCATCTTCAAGAGAACCTTCGTCGGCCTTCAGGTGGAAGCGTCCCGGGTTCAGGCAGCGGATGGGCCTCTCTTCGGCTTCTCCGGGGAGAAGAAAGAGGTGGAAGGAGGAGTTGAGTTGCTGGTCACCCTCGGGGGAACTTCGATCCGATGCCGCTTTGTCATCGTCGACGCACCCAGCGGCTACAACGCCATCTTCGGACGGCCCCTCATCAACTACTTCAAGGCCGTCCCCTCGTCATATCATCAATGCCTGAAGTATTGCAGGGACGACGTCCAAGTCAGGATCAGGGGAGATCCCAGGGCCTCCAGGGAATGCTACCTGAACGCGGTCAGCACCATCAGCTGGATGGGCGACGCAGAAAGGTTGGAAAGGATGATGGAGCAGGAAGAGGGCCTGCAAGCTGCTGAGGAGCTGGAAGAAGTAGAGGTGATCTCCCTGAGAGGAGAGCCGGAGCTGCTGAAGATCGGAGGAGCCTTACCCCCGGAAGGGAAGGTGGAGATAGCTGCCTGCCTACAGGAAAACGCGGACGTCTTCGCATGGAGCGCCGCCGAGATGCCAGGGATTGATGCTGATGTTGCCTGTCATCGCCTCAACCTGGATACAGCGACGGCCCCAGTCCGTCAGAAGCAAAGAAAGAGCGCCACCACTCTAGCGGGACCCATCCGGGAGGAAGTAGGTGTTGAAGTTGAGACCGGACGGTCTGTCGGTCTGGCTTGGCGGGTTATTGACCGGGCGGTCTGGCGGTTTGCCTTCAGCGGGTTGGTTGCTGTGTTGAGGTCTGAGGTCCAAGCGGTCTAGCGGTCTGTTACTGACGACTAGGAGACCGGGCGGTCTAACGGTCTCACTTAGCGGCTTGTCTTTCTCTCTGGCAGTGGCCGAGCGGTTAGCCCTTCTGTCTAACCGCGCGGCTTGTTCCGGTCTGTTGTTCTAGCCGCCCAGATTCTTTTGTATAGTTTTAGTCCCACATCTCTTATTTGTATTCTCTCTTCTCTCCTCCATTCTATATAAGGGAGGCCATACCTTTGTAATAGATACCTTTTTCTGATAATAAAATTTCAGTTATACCATTTCCGGCTTGTTTTAGTTCGCTTCTTACATGGTATCAGAGGGAGGTTCTGGTTGTGTGTTATCTGCTCCGTCTTCCTGACACTTATGACATGATCCGCCAATAAATTCTGGGTGAGGCGGAATCTCCTACCTTAGATGCCACCGCTGCTCGCATCGCCGCTGTCACATCTCTCCTTCAGCGCCCGCTTCTACCCGCTCCTTCTCCTCCGGATAACTATGCTCATCAAACTCAGCGGAGTGGATCTGGTAGCCGCAGTCATCAGTCTGGCGGACGTCCTTCTTCCCGCTATCTCTGCTCTCACTGCAGCCGCACCGGACACACTCTTGACCGCTGCTGGACAAAACATCCCCATCTTCGCCCCTCGAGTGACTCTTCCGCCTCTTCTTCCAAGCCGTCTGCTTCCGTGGTCACATCATCAGGTAGTGCCCATGTAGTCACTCAAGGTAAATGGCTTATCGACTCCGGTGCTACTAATCATATGACGGGCAATCCTCAGTGCTTCTCTCTCCTCGAATAGCATGATCAGTTGCCCCCGGTCCTCATTGCCGACGGTTCTCCCTCCCCGGTTCATGGGTCGGGAGTGGTTCATGTTACTCCGTCCCTTCGGCTCGAGGACACTCTCTATGTGCCCAAGTTTCCGTGCAATCTGTTGTCGGTTACTTCTTTGTGCAAGCAGCTTCAATGTTCTGTAACGTTTACTCCATCTTCTTGCTCTTTTCAGGATCCGAGCTCCCAGCGGACGATTGCTACTGGGACTGAGAGCGGCGGCCTCTACTTCCTCGACAACGTTTCCGCTTTGTCCGCCTTCTCTTCTTCTTGTACGGATCTTCTCCAGTGGCATCTCCGTCTCGGTCATCCTCCACCACGGCTTCTGCATCAGCTTCTGCCCCACCTCCCTCCCTCCACTACTCCTCTCCACTGCGAAGCATGTCAACTTGGCAAGCATCATCGTTCCTCCTTCCCGCCGAAGCAAGGTCGAGGCTCTACCCGTCCGTTTGATCTAGTCCACTCCGATATCTGGGGACCTGCTCCTACCCTTACTATTGGTCGGGGTAGTTCTTATTTTGTAACTTTTATTGATGATTTTTCTAGATATACTTGGGTGTATCTCTTACGAGATCGCTCTGAACTTTTTAATGTATGGACCTCCTTTTATCATTTAATCAAAAATCAGTTTGGTGTTAGTGTTAAAACTTTTCGCTCTGATAATGCAAAAGAATACTTAAGTCATGCTTTTACCTCTTTCTGTGTACAACATGGCGTTATTCATCAGACAAGTTGTGTCTACACATCCCAACAAAATGGGGTGGCGGAACGCAAAAACCGTCACCTCCTCAATGTTGCTCGCACATTAATGACTCAAATGCATGTCCCTCGCTCATATTGGGGCTATGATGTTCTTCTTGCTTGCTATCTCATCAATCGCATTCCATCTTCCGTTCTTCAGGGAAAAACCCCTTTTTCCATCCTTTATCCTAGCAAGGAGCCTTTTCCTCTCCCTCTCCGAATCTTTGGGTGCACTGCTTTTGTGCATGTCCCATCTGCCACCCGTGATAAGCTCTCCCCTCGCTCCACCAAATGTGTTTTTCTGGGATACTCGGTCACTCAGAAAGGCTACTGCTGCTTTGATCCTGTTCTTCGTAAACAGTTTGTCTCCGCTGACGTTACCTTCTTCGAGAATGCCTCCTACTTCTTGGATGACTCCTCTTCTCTTCCTCCCACCTCGGATTCTCCTGTTATTCCGTTCGTTCCCTCGTCTCCTACTGCGATATCCGCTCCTCCTCCGTCTCCGCCCACTCCTCTCCCTCCGCCTCTCTCTCCGCCTCCATCTCCCTCATCTCCGCTGCCGTCGCTCTCTCCTCCCGGGCCAGCTCTCAATGCCACGGATGCTCTGGATGCCGAGGAGCCCGCCGACCTGGATCTTCCTGTAGCTATTCGCAAAGGGGTGCGGACGTGTACCCTACACCCACTTGCTGCAGTTGTTTCATATGATCGTCTTACCCCTTCTCGCAGGGCCTTTGCACTGGCTATCTCTGCTACTACCACACCTCGTTCCTACCAGGAGGCCCTTGCCATTCCTCACTGGAAGCTGGCCATGGATGAGGAAATGGCGACCCTCACAGAGCGGGGTACCTGGACTCTTGTCCCTCCTCCTCTTGATACAGATGTTGTTGGCTGTCGATGGGTCTTTGTAGTCAAGTTTGGCCCAGATGGCACTGTAAACCGTTACAAAGCTCGTCTGGTGGCTAAGGGCTTTACTCAAACCTATGGGGTTGATTACTTTGACACCTTCTCTCCCGTGGCTCGTCTCAGCACTATACGGGTCCTTCTCTCTGTGGCAGTCAATAAAGACTGGCCCCTTTCCCAGCTGGATATCAAGAATGCCTTCCTTTATGGTGATCTTCAGGAGGCCGTCTACATGGAGCAACCTCCAGGGTATGTTGCTCAGGGGGAGACACGAGTCTGCCGGCTACAGAAGGCAATCTATGGCCTCAAGCAGAGCCCTCGAGCTTGGTTTGACAAATTCAGCGGCATCGTGGCGGCCGTTGGTTTTGCTCGCAGCGCTGCTGATCACTCTCTATTTATTCGCAAAACCCCTTCGGGACTGGTGGTTCTTGCAGTATATGTGGATGATATTCTTCTCACTGGTGATGACCAGGAAGGGGTAGCCTTGACAAAGCGGCATCTTCGCCAACATCTAGTCACGAAAGATATGGGTTCTCCGAAGTACTTTTTGGGGATCGAAATCTCTCGGAAGCCCAACTCTTTAGTCCTCTCTCAGCGTAAGTATGCTCTTGATATTTTAAAAGAAGCAGGATTGACTGGGGCCAAACCTGCCCGATGTCCCATGGCTGTTGGAGAAGACAAAACCTGGACAGATGGTTCGCCTCTTCTTTCAGATGCTTCGCGGTACAGGCGTCTAGTTGGTAAGCTCATATACCTCACCGTGACTAGGCCCGACATCTCCTATGCTGTGGGCAAGGTGAGTCAATTCATGCAAGCTCCCAGGGAGTGCCATCTACAGTCCGCCTTGCGGATCTTGGAGTACGTCAAAGCAGCTCCTGGGAAAGGATTGCTCTTTCAGAAGAATGATCATCTGAGGGTTGAAGCTTACTCAGATGCGAGTTACGCTGATGACAAAGGGGACCGCAAGTCTACCTCCGGTTTCTGTACCTTTGTTGGGGGCAATCTGGTAAGTTGGAAGAGCAAGAAGCAATCTGTTGTCTCCAGGTCCAGTGCTGAAGCTGAGTATCGGAGTATGGCATCGACCACTTGCGAGCTAAAGTGGCTACGGGCTCTCATGTTGGATTTAGGAGAGGTCTACAACCATCCTCTACCTATGTTCTGTGACAACAAGGCTGCTATATATATCTCCAAAAATCCAGTCTTCCATGAGAGAACCAAACACATTGAGGTCGACTGTCATTTCATTCGTGAAGAGATTCTGAAGGAACAAATTTGCACTCCCTTCGTCACGTCTGAAAAAGAGCTGGCTGACATCTTCACCAAGCCAGTATCCGCCTCATTTCTTCATATATGTGACAAGCTGGGCATGATCGACATATATGCTCCAGCTTGAGGGGGAGTGTTGAAGTTGAGACCGGGCGGTTTGTCGGTCTGGCTTGGCGGGTTATTGACCGGGCGGTCTGGCGGTTTGCCTTCAGCGGGTTGGTTGCTGTGTTGAGGTCTGAGGTCCAAGCGGTCTAGCGGTCTGTTACTGGCGACTAGGAGACCGGGCGGTCTAACGGTCTCACTTGGCGGCTTGTCTTTCTCTCTGGCAGTGGCCGAGCGGTTAGCCCTTCTGTCTAACCGCGCGGCTTGTTCCGGTCTGTTGTTCTAGCCGCCCAGATTCTTTTGTATAGTTTTAGTCCCACATCTCTTATTTGTATTCTCTCTTCTCTCCTCCATTCTATATAAGGGAGGCCATACCTTTGTAATAAATACCTTTTTCTGATAATAAAATTTCAGTTATACCATTTCCGGCTTGTTTTAGTTCACTTCTTACAGTAGGGAAGCTGCTGGAAGCAGGTTTTGTTTCGGAGATCCAGTATCCAGGCTGGGTCTCCAATGTTGTAATGGTAAAGAAGTCCGGAGTGGGCTGGAGGTTATGTATCGACTTTTCAATGTTGAATAAAGCTTGCCCGAAGGATTGTTATCCCCTGCCTCAGATCGACGCGCTGGTTGATTCCGCCGTCGGGTTTCCTGTGATGAGTTTCCTTGATGCTTTTTCAGGATACCATCAGATCCGGATGCATCCCCCCCGATTGTCGCGATGTTTCCTTCATCACCAGCGACGGATGCTATAGCTACAAGATGATGCCCTTCGGGCTCAAGAACGCCGGCGCGACATATCAAAGAATGATGGATCACGTCTTTAGAGAGCAAAAGGGGCGGAATCTGGAAGTCTACGTGGATGACCTGCTCGTTAAGAGTAAGAGCGCCTCAGAGCACGTGACGGATCTGACAGAGACCTTCGCCACCCTGAGGAGGTACAAGATGCGGCTCAACCCGGCCAAGTGTGTTTTCGGCGCGGGAAGGGGGAAGTTTCTAGGGCACCTCCTTACTCCCCTAGGGGTGGAGCCTAACCCCGACAAGGTAAAGGCCATCGTGGAGATGGCGTCCCCGAGGGATTCCAAGGAAGTTCAAAGGTTGACCGGAAAGCTGGCAGGACTTAGTCGGTTTCTCTCCAGGGCCGGAGAGAAGTGCTCCCCATTCTTCAAAGCCCTTCGGGGGAACCAGAAATTCGAGTGGACCCCGGAGTGCGAGGAGGCCTTCATGAAGCTCAAACAACAGCTGACTCGAGCTCCTCTCCTTCAAGGTCCGCAGGGCGGCGAGGACCTCTTACTCTACCTAGGGGTAGGGGCTGAAGCAGTCAGCTCGGTGTTGGTCCGAGAGGAGGGAAAGAAGCAGCTTCCAATCTACTACGTGAGCCGGGTGCTAAGGCAAGCCGAAACGCGATACCCCATCCTGGAGAAGTTAGTCTTTGCCCTGGTAGTTTCGGCCAGGCGACTCCGTCCATATTTCCAAGCCCACTCTATCAAGGTAGTCTCCGACCACCCCTTGAGGAGTATCTTGGACGGAGTGGAGCACTCCGGCAGGCTCGCCAAGTGGGCTGTAGAGCTGAGCGAGTTCGACATCTCCTACCCCCCAAGGGTCGCGATCAAAGCACAAGCCGTGGCGGATTTCCTGGCCGACTTCTCGGCCGAGGTCGAGGCAGACACGGATGTCTCTCGGCCGGTCCCCTGGAAGATGTTCGTAGATGGCGCGTCAGGGAGACACTCCGTGGGAGCCGGGGTGGTGCTGGTTAGTCCTCAGGGGACTAGGATCGAGCAAGCAGTCAAGATCCATTTTTCGGTCACTAACAATCAGGCGGAGTACGAAGCCATGGTGGCTGGTTTGTGACTCGCCAAGGAACTGGCAATCAGAGATATCAGGGCTTTCACCGATTCCATGGTGGCGGCATCTCAGATTCGGGGAGAGTTCGAAGTCCGAGATCCCATCTTGCAGCAATATCTGGTTAAGGTCAAAGGCCTGATCGGGGGGTTCCGATCCTTTCACGTTGAGCACGTGCCCCGAGAACGCAACTCCGAGGCAGACAATCTTGCGAAATACGGCCCTCGGGCTGGGGGAACCGCCATCGAGTTGTTTCGACCATCCATCGAAGAAGGCGAGTTGATGGAGATCGATCAGCGGGCCTCGTGGAGAGATCCGTTCATCGCGTTCCTGGCGACAGGCCGACTACCATCTGATGGGCAAGATCAAAGAAAGTTTCGGTATAAGGCCGCGTACTACTTGCTGCAGGACGGCGAACTCTATCGCAAGACCATTTCAGGCCCTCTGGCCCGATGCTTGTCAGAACTCGAGATTTCCCGGGTCCTCGAGGAGATTCACTCAGGAGAGTGCGGCAGTCACTCCGGGACCCGCATCCTGGAGCAAAGGATTCTGAGGCACGGTTACTTCTGGCAGACCATCCGAAAGGACGCAGAGGCCCATTCCAGAAAGTGCTCCCAATGTCAACTCTTCGCGCCCCTCGCGCTCTAGCCGGCTCAGCAGCTTCGCTCGATTACCGCTCCGTGGCCCTTCGCAATTTGGGGAATGGATTTGATCGGCCCGTTCCCTCAAGCTAGCGGGCAAAGGAAGTTTGCTCTGGTAATGGTTGACTACTTCACGAAATGGATCGAGGCTAAGGCCCTGGACAGGACCACGTCTCAAATCGTCAAAAACTTCATCTGGGGGGAAATTGCATGCAGGTTCGGGATCCCTCTGGCCATCATCACCGACAATGGGCCGCAGTTCGCCAGCCTGGAACTGGGAGACTTTTGTAAACAGTTGGGAACCGACCTTCGGTTCGCCTCGGTACATCAGCCTCGGAGCAATGGGCAAGTAGAAGCCGCGAACAAGCTTATCATCAACTTGCTAAAGAAGAAGATCACCAATCTCAAGGGGAATTGGGCCGAACAGCTCCCTTCCGTCCTCTGGGCCCTCAGGACCACCCCGAACTCGGCCACAGGGGAAACACCCTTCAAACTGTCACACGGGTCCGAGGCGCTTATCCCGGTCGAATTTGAGGTGCACAGTCCAAGGGTCATCGCAGCCGAAGACGGAAGCGAAGAATGGCGGCTAGAGAATGAAGAGGCTCAGAGGCTCTCCCTAGATTATGTGGAAGAGCTTCGGGACTTAGCCTCCATGTGCCAGGAAGAAACCAAGAGGCGCATGGCGAGGCACTTCGACAAAAATGTCCGCTTGAGGAACTTCCTCGCGGGGGACTTGGTCATGAAGAAGGTGGACGCCGCTGGGCGGGGAGCCGCCGTAGGCAAGCTCCATCCCAACTGGGAAGGACCTTTCATCGTCCAAGAAGCCTTGACCACAGGAGGCTATTACCTACAAGAACAAGCGGGAGAGCAGCTGCCTGGAACCTGGAGCGGGGATGATTTGAAAAGATTTTACCCGTAGCGGTAACTCATGTATCTATTTCTGTAAACATTCTTAATAAACAAAGGATGCGGGATTTCACCTTTTTTGTGTTAAATGTGCCTCGAGGCTTCTGAGTGTTTCCATGGTCCGCCTCGTAGTCGACCTCGGGAGGCAGCGGTCGGTTTGTTCCTCATACATAGCCTAGTACGGATGATGGGACGATGCTTCGGGATTTTAAGCGCTTTTGTAAGACCGAGCCTCTGCATTGTCGGCCGAGATCAGCTCCCCCCTTGCATGTCAGCCTATGTCTCCCCGAGTGCATCTCTCTTCCGTCTGGAGGACCTGCGAGGAACAGATCTGCACCCTGATCTCCCGGACTTGAGGAGAGGCCGGCCTCGTAAAACACCCAGAAGGGGAAGATCTCAAGCGAACAGCAAGACAGGATAACCTGCCAAAGAAAGGGTATGGACGAGCCCGGAGGGAGGTGTGTGAATTCCGAGCGCGTTCGAAAAAGGACCCTCGATGAACACCACCCCCATCCTAATCGTACCTGGAAGCGACCTTCACTGTCAAATCGGGATGCGGGACTCCAACCCGTTCTCACTGAATAGCCTAGTTCGGACGATGGGACGAGGTTTCGGGACTTTAAGCGCTCTTGTAAGACCGAGCCTCTGCATTGTCGGCCGAGATCAGCTCCCCCCTTGCATGTCGGCCTAGGTCTCCCCGAATGCATCTCTTTTCCAACTAGAGGAATTCTGAGGGACGGGTCTGGACACCAATCCCCCGATTCGGCAGGATCAAGAGCGTCCCTCCGGGGGGAGTTTCTTTCTTGCCAAGATGTCTCTGGGATTAATCTCCAAAATGTGTAAGGACGCAGGATTTTATTCAAGACTTCGAGTTGAGCAGCGTCGTAAGACCGGTATCCCCACGAGCTCCTCTCCTCGGGAATCGGCCGATCTCCTCGATTGTAATTCAAGACTTCGAGTTGAGCAGCGTCGTAAGACCGGTATCCCCACGAGCTCCTCTCCTCGGGAATCGGCCGATCTCCTCGATTGTAATTCAAGACTTCGAGTTGAGCAGCGTCGTAAGACCGGTATCCCCACGAGCTCCTCTCCTCGGGAATCGGCCGATCTCCTCGATTGTAATTCAAGACTTCGAGTTGAGCAGCGTCGTAAGACCGGTATCCCCACGAGCTCCTCTCCTCGGGAATCGGCCGATCTCCTCGATTGTAATTCAAGACTTCGAGTTGAGCAGCGTCGTAAGACCGGTATCCCCACGAGCTCCTCTCCTCGGGAATCGGCCGATCTCCTCGATTGTAATTCAAGACTTCGAGTTGAGCAGCGTCGTAAGACCGGTATCCCCACGAGCTCCTCTCCTCGGGAATCGGCCGATCTCCTCGATTGTAATTCAAGACTTCGAGTTGAGCAGCGTCGTAAGACCGGTATCCCCACGAGCTCCTCTCCTCGGGAATCGGCCGATCTCCTCGATGACGAGAATGAGGGGCCCGCAGGCTATGTTCGACGACTAAGCCCGGTTCAATTTTCGTCATGCGCGAGCAGGCGAGCAGACCTCGTGCGAGCAGGCGAGCTGATCTCGTGCGAGTAGGCGAGCAGATCCCATGCGGGGAAGCGAGCTGGAACCGCGCGAGTAAGCGAGCCCCGGGGGCATGCAAGTATGTCCCACACGCCACCCGCGCGGTTATCTCAGCAGGTTCACGAGTATCCGGGTGCAGGGGCGAGTAGGTCCCGACGAGCGGATGGTCGATGTCGGGACCATCCCCCTGCGACCTAGCGAGCGTTCCTCTCCGAGCCTATGAGCCTAGCGAGTAACATCCAGTCAGAAAGGAAAAAATCGGAACTTTATATAAATCAGTCAAAAAGTTGGTTTACAAAAAGAATATCGGCGAGCGACTAGGACTCGTCGTCGCTAGTATCAGGCCGATATTCATCATCCCCAATATCGCCGATATCTGTAAAGTCGTCGCTCTCTGCGCTCTCGCCGCTGCTGCTTTCGCTGCCGCTGTTGCTTCCGCTGCCGCTGCTGCCTCCGCTGCCGCTGCTATCAGAATCATCGGAGCTGGTCGGCGACGACGCGTCATACGGCGGGACAGTCCCCTCGGCGAGCAGCTCGGGAATGAGCTCGTCGACAGTGAGCGGCGTCTCCCCCTCGACGAGCTGACCCCCGAGCCTAAGGCGCGCGAGTATGACGTTCCCCGCCGCCCGCGCAATCTCGCGGCGAACGGAGGATCTCTCCTCCCAGAGGACGCGTGATTGCTTCACCACTCGCGCCGGGTCCCCGGGTAGCGGGGTTGAGGAGCTCGGCCGTCCTTCAGCAGCGACCAGCCTCGTCTCCATCACCGCTGCGCGAGTTTGGGCCGCCTCCAGCTCGGCCTGTGTTGGGTACATTGGAAAATGTGTACCTGATTTGAAGAAGCCCAACTTAGCTCAATGATATACATCAAGGTGTATTTGATGTTATTTTAAGTTGACATGTGCAGGTGGAGAATTGATAAAGTATGCAGAAAAATTCTAAGTCCAAGTGTCGACACAAAGGAAGCAGTGTCGACACACAGAAGAAAATAGTCGACACAACACTGGGAAGCAGTGTCGACACATAGCAGTTAGTCTACAACTACACTGGGAAAAAGTGTCGACACAGTAGAAGTAAGTCGACATAACACTGGGAAAAAGTGTCGACACAGAAGAAGTAAGTCGACACAACACTGGGAATTTGTGTCGACACAGAAAAAGAGTCGACACAATACTGGGAAATTGTGTCGACACAGAAGAAAAGCGTCGACCTCAAACATTGGGAGAATGTGTCGACACAGAAGAATATAGTTGATCTCAAGATTGTCGACATCATCTGAATGTGTCGACACAGAAGAAAATAGTCGACCTCAAGTGAGTCGACACCAGCAGAATGTGTCGACACATTGTGATTAAGTCGACACATAATAGCAGAGTTAAAAATGAATGTGTCGACACCTGAAGGCTAAGTCGACACTTACTAAAGTTATGATTCTACAACAATTGTGTCGACACACAGGACTTGTGTCGACACACTGAAGAGTCAAGATCAAGTTATTTGCAGAAGAAGCTGTGTCGACTCAAAAGCAACTTAGTCGACATCACTGAAGATTGTGTCGACACCAAAGTCAATTATGTCGACACAAATAGACAGATTGTCTCGACACTTTCTGACAGACTTTTTCAACAACTTGTGATTCAAGACTAAGGCACAGGACTTGTTTGAAGACTTGACAGCTGTGGGTTATCACCGGTTAACTGAAGTTGTCAGACTTGTCAGAAAACGGTTAGAAACCGGATCAGCCGGTTACCATGAAGAATGTCTATAAATAGACAGATTCAGAAGGAGAAAAAAATCAATCAACAACATATAGAACTGACCTTTTGAAATACATTGGATCAGAAAGTGGAGAAGGATTACAATTCTACTCATTTCAAGAAAGTGCTAGGCACTTAAGAAGATCTTCTCCGGGAGATCTAAGAAGACTATCTAAGGATAGATCTAAGAAGAGTTCTAATCAGAATTCAGAAGAATTCATTCAAAGTTCTGGATAGAGAGAGATCAAGTCAGAATTTGAAGAAGAAGAAAGAATCCACCAGTGGATTCTCAAGAAGCTGTTTGGAATCAACTCAGCTAAGTACATTTTCAAGAAGCTTTGAAGAAGGCTAAGAAACAGTTGATTGCATCAGCTGATCAAGAATTGTCATTGCCTTTTCTCTCTCAACTTTGGCAAGACAATTAAAACAATCTTTTCTATATTTCTGTAGGATCTGTTTATACAGATCTGAGTTGTAAGCCTATGTTATAAAGGCTGAGTGTAAGAGTGTTGAACTCTGAGTGGTAGGGCTGTTTGCCTGAGTGTAGGAGAAGGATATTCTCTGAGTTGTAGGCCTTGGGGCAAGGCTGAGGTAGGGCAGTTGTGCCTGAGTTGTAGGAACCAGTTGGGTTCTGAGTTGTAAGATCTATTGATCTGAGATAAGTGGAAGTTTGGCCGAATCTAGCATACTGCTAGATAGGTGAAGGGGGAAAGTGGATGTACCCAGACCTTGGGGAACCACTATAAAACATAGTGCAATCTGTGATGTTTTTGTTTTCTGTGATTGCTGTGTTTATTATATTAGTTATTAAATTGAATTCTGCCTAGAAGTTTTAGAAAGAAAAGCAGAACCTATTCACCCCCCCTCTAGGTGTTTAGGCTGCCTTGAAAGTTAAACTATCAAGTGGTATCAGAGGGAGGTTCCTCAAAAAGGACTTAACAGTCTGAGGTAGATCTGATAGGCAGATTCAAGAATCAAGAAGATGGGTTCTGGAGAGAATCATAAGGAGCTAGGGTCAATGAAATTACCCATATGCAAGAAGGAAATCTTTGGGATCTGGAAAGAAAGAGTCAGATTGTTTATGGAAGCATCTGACCCAAGGATTTACATCACAGTACAGGAAGGCCCCTTCATACCAATGAAGATATCTGTTCTTGATGCAAATATCCAAACACCAAAGACTTATTCTGAAATGACCAAGGATGAAATCATCTTGGCAACCATGGACAAAAGGGCACAGAACATCATTGTCAGTGCCATAGATGATTCAACATTTCAGAATCTGATTCACTGCAAGACCTCCAAGGAGATGTGGGACACATTGATTGTCTACATGGAGGGATCTGAAGAAGTAAGGCTGGACAGAAAATCTATGCTAAATCAGGAGTATGAAAGTTTTAGACAAGGAAAATCTGATAGCATAACTGAGTGCTATAAGAAATTCTATAGAATTGTGAATGAGCTAATATCCTATGGAAGAGTCTTCAGTACCTATGAACTGAATGACAAATTCTTAAGATCCTTATCAAAGGATTGGGATACAAAGATCTGTGCCATAAGAGAAGTGGCAAAATTGGCAGAGATATCTCCTCCAACTCTGTTTGGAAAGTTGCTATCCTATGAAATGCAACTTATGGTAAGGAAGGAGGAGGAAAGAAACTCAAGAGGAGAGCATAGAGAAAAGACTGTGGCATTTAATGCTGAAGCCACTAGAAAGAATAGGAGGAAATCACCATCTCCTCCTAAGGAAGTTGAAGAAGGTAGTTCTGAAAATTCAGATAAGGGTTCAGTCAGCAGTGATTCAGATGCAGACTTTGCTGCATTCACTAGGCAATTTCAAAGGTTCTTGAAAAAGAAGCAATGGAAGTCTAGGCCTTCCTCATCACAGCAAGTAGATGACTATTATCAGAAGAGAAGGTCATCAAGGAAAGAGAAAAGCAGGTCAAAGCCCAGCAAAGCCACTACTTCAAAGATTGTCTGCTATTGTTGCAATAGGCCTGGACATGTAGTGGCTGATTGTCCTGACAAAAGGAAGGAATCTTCAGAAAAGAAGAAGACTTATCAGAAAGGCAAGAAGGAGAAATCCTTTGTAGCAAAGAAAGATAAAAGTCTGTCAGACCAGTCAACTTCAGAATCAGGATCTGAAGCTGAAGCATATATTGGATTATATGCTGCATCTGAGGAAGAGGAGTTTATGCAGTTGCTAGACTCCATCAATGAACATCAATGCATGGGTTTGATGACTAGATCAGAAGAGGACCTATGCCAGAATCAGTCTGGTTCTAATGAGGTAAACTGTCCTTCTTGTACATCTGTTTGTAATACAAGTGAAGAATCAGCTACATCTGCATCAAGTGATGAAGATGCATCTGGATCTGAAGGAGATGTCTATCAATTGATAGACAAGTATGGGGACCTGTTGCAGGCCCTTAAGAAAAGCAAGAACCTGGTTAAATCACAGGCTCAGGAAATTGCTGATCTAAGGGTTGCAACAACTGAGTTAGAAAAAGTCCTTGATCAAAAGTTAGCTGAAATTGCCAAGCTGAAGAATATAACTATTATTCAGATGGGCACAATTAATTATACTAATGATCAAGTAAAGAGTCTGGAGGACAGACTTAGAATTGAAAGGGATTTAGTGGCTAGTTACTCTAAGCCAAAATCTGTCTTACCCTTGATAGATGAATTTGTCACTCAGAAGGGTAAGGCTGGATTAGGATTTAAGGGTAACTCCAGGGCTGGCAGATTCAAGAGGAAAGGCAAAGCCCCTATTCAGCCACTAAACCTTTCAGTCCCCATAAGGTTTGGTAAGGAGAAAGTGCCTTCTAACATATATGATCATGAAGACATTCAGGATCATATTAAGACAAATGTTCTGAAGAACAAGGGTGTTAAGGCAAGCAGGCCTACCTATAGTCATAAACCCTATGGTTTTAAGAAATCAGTAGGTGAAGTTGCAACAGCACCAGCAATGAACAGAAATGCTTCTGACAAGGATGTATCTAGATCTAGATACAATAAGTTTGAATGTTGGTGCTGTGGCAAGAGGGGTCATTTTGCATTGGACTGCTGGTATAACACAAGTGTTATAAAGAATAAGAGTCTACCTGTTAGAAGAGGTTATGATAACTTTATTAAGGCTAACCTGAACCAAGGACCCAAGACTTACTTGGGTTCTAAGGGTAAGTAATTCTGTATTGCAGGTGAATCCAAGTTACCATGCCCCTATATGGTACTTGGATAGTGGTTGTTCCAGGCACATGACTGGAACAAAGGGGCTGCTGAAGGAGTATTCATCTGTCAAAGATGGACATAAAGTGATCTTTGGTGGATCTGAAAAAGGAGTCATCAAAGGATTTGGTAACATCTCTTCAAACCTAATTACTATCACCCAAGTGGCCTATGTAAAAGGTTTGAAACATAATCTAATAAGCATAAGCCAGCTGAGTGATCTAGGATATGACATTTCATTTGGTAAGGATGGATGTCATATCAAAAGGTCAAGTGATCAAGAGATCATATTGACTGGGTATAGGAAGAGAAATGTGTATTGCCTTAATTTTGAATGTGAGAATAAGGCATCCCCCATTTGTCTTGTAGCTGATGACAATGCTTCTCATTGTGTTAAGTGGCACAAGAGATTGGCTCATCTAAACTACAAGACAATTGGCCAACTCTTTAGTAAAGAACTAGTGAGGAATGGGCCTCAAGTTAAGTGTATAAAGGAAGGGGTATGCTCAGCTTGTCAAAAGGGCAAGCAGACAAAAACCTCATTTCAAAGCCTTGAAAACAAGGATTCTGTGAGGTGCTTATACCTCTTGCATATGGATCTTTTTGGTCCTATGCCAGTTCACAGTCTAGGTAGGAAGGTCTACACTCTAGTGGTTGTAGATGACTATTCTAGATTTACATGGGTGTTCTTTCTGAGACAAAAATCTGAAACCCCAAGTGTATTATTTAATTTTGTAAAGCAAATTCAGAATGAACTGAATAGTACAGTGGTCAAAATTAGAAGTGACCATGGTACTGAGTTTCAATCTGAAAGCATAACAAACTTGTATATAGACTTTGGGATTTTCCAAGAGTTCTCCTCACCTAGAACACCTCAGCAAAATGGTATTGCTGAAAGAAAGAATAGAACATTAATTGAAGCTGGTAGAACTCTATTGAGTGACACCTCTCTCCCAGAATATTTTTGGGCTGAGGCAGTTAACACTGCTTGTCATGTCATCAATAGGGCTTCTATCACCAAAGACCACAGAAAGACTCCCTATGAGATTGTGAAAGGCAGAAAACCAAACCTATCCTATTTTAGGATCTTTGGTTGCAAATGCTATATACTTAACAATGGCAAGTCATATTTGACTAAGTTTGCTGCCAAATCCCAGGATGGGATATTTGTTGGGTACAGCACAAATAGTAAGGCCTATAGAGTCTTCAACTTAACTACTCAAGTTGTTGAAGAATCTGTGCATGTTGTATTTGATGAAACAAGATTAATCAATTGTGAGTTGTCTTGTAGATCAAATGACTCAACAGGTATAAGCAAGAAGATGGACAAGCTCTCCATTGCTGAAGCTTCAAAGGAAGATGGAGCATTGGAAAATGAAGGCTGCTGTCCAGGGGGAGTACAAGAGATAATGGAAGCTGATGAAAACCAAGAGGAACAGCAGAATGAAGAAGCTGGAGATGCACAACCTGAAGGGAATCTACCTCCAGCTATAAGATATCTAAGAGATCATCCTACTGATCAGATAATTGGTGATCCAAGACAAGGAGTGCAAACTAGAAGCAGAAATCAAAGCACAGTTTTGCATTCTAGTTTCTTGTCCCAAATGGAACCTAAGAAGTTTGAAGAAGCTATCCAAGACCAGCACTGGATTGATGCTATGCAAGAGGAGCTGAATCAATTTAGAAGGTGCAAAGTCTGGGAGCTTGTTCCTAAACCAAGAGGCCACAACATAATTGGAACTAAGTGGATCTATAGGAACAAGCTAGATGAAAGTGGAATAATAGTAAAGAATAAAGCAAGATTGGTTGCAAAAGGATACAGGCAGGAAGAAGGGATTGACTTTGATCAAACCTTTGCTCCAGTAGCAAGGCTGGAAGGCAATCAGAATGTTCCTTGCCTATGCAGCCTACCAAGACTTCAAAGTATACCAGATGGATGTGAAGTCAGCATTTCTGAATGGTGATCTTAAAGAAGAAGTATATGTAGAGCAGCCATCAGGTTTTGTAGATCCTCTTAAACCTGATTCTGTGTATAAGCTTAGGAAAGCTTTGTATGGGTTAAAACAAGCTCCAAGGGCTTGGTATGAAACCCTGTCTACCTTCCTCATTGAGAATAAATTCTCAAGAGGAAAGATAGACAAAACTCTATTCCTTAGGGAATCCAAAGGAAAGATCATCTTAGTCCAGATCTATGTTGATGACATAATCTTTGGATCTACTGAAAACAACCTTTGTAAAAAGTTTGCCAAACTTATGCAAGGGAAGTTTGAGATGAGCAGTATGAGAGAACTTAAGTTCTTCTTGGGACTCCAAGTAAGACAGACTGATGATGGATTGTCCATATCCCAGTCTAAGTTCACCAAGGAATTAATTAAGAAATATGGTATGGAGTCATCCTCCTCCATGAGAACTCCTATGGGGACAAGTATGCCAATATGCAAAGATGAGGCAGGTAAACCTGTTGATGAATCATTGTATAGAGGAATAGTTGGGTCTCTACTATATCTCACTGCTAGTAGACCTGACATTATGTATGCAACATGTGTCTGTGCTAGGTACCAAGCCTGCCCTAAAGAATCTCATTATACTGCAGTCAAAAGGATTCTGAGATATCTAAAGGGCACTCTTGCTCTAGGTCTTTGGTACCCTAGGAATAGAGATTTTCAACTAACAGGCTATTCAGATGCAGATTTTGCAGGATGTAGAGAGGATAGAAAGAGTACTACAGGTACTTGTCAATTCCTGGGAGGAAGACTAATATCTTGGAGTAGTAAAAAGCAGACTAGTATGGCAATTTCCACAGCTGAGTCAGAGTATATTGCTGCTGGAAGCTGCTGTGCACAGCTATTATGGATGCAGCATCAGCTTAAAGATTATGGTATTCAGGTAAGTAGAACACCCCTTTTATGTGATTCTAAGAGTGCTATTTCTATTGCTAATAATCCAGTTTCTCATAGTAGAACTAAGCATATAGAAATCAAATATCATTTTCTTAGAGAACATGTAGAAAAAGGTGACATCTCATTGGAATTTGTAAAAACAGATTATCAAATAGCAGATGTATTTACTAAGCCTTTAGATGAAACCAAATTCAATAAATTCAAAATTGAATTAGGTATGTTAACCATTGATTAATGTATTAAACAAAATCATTAACAATGCTATTGAAGTGGTATAAGTAAGTAAAAGTAGTAACAAAATAATCAAGTGTTAAAAAGGACACATTGAAGTTACAGAAATTGGCTAAGTAAGAATGTGTCGACACATTCAGTAATAATGTGTCGACTCAGAGAAATTATGTCGACAAGTCAGAAATATTGTGTCGACACAGAGAATATGTGTCGACACTTAAGAGTTTTATTGTCGACTTAACCAGAAATGTAATGTCGACTCAACCAGAATTATGGTGTCGACACTTACAGAATATGTGTCGACACTTGTCCTTAGTGTCGACACAGAATTTCTGTCTTTCTACTATGTATCCAAGGTGTCGACATAACCACAAATTGGTGTCGACACATAGTAGGCTGAAGAAATGTCGAGTTAATAGAAGCCTGTGTCGACACATTCCGTCTGTGTCGACACATTTAGACTGTTTTTGGCGCCCTTTGAACTTCTTTCAACAGAAGCTATAAATAGGTCAAAAGCTCTTTGTGTCGACACGCTTTCAAGGTTTTCGAGACTCAAACCCTGTGTCGACAGTCTTTCTTTCTCTCTTCTCTCAAGCTTTCTCGACACAACGATGGCGCCAAGGATTGAAGATAACATCAATGAAGGATATGAGTTAGTGCGCCAGGCCTTTGCAGAGGCGCCGCCTGATGTTCAAGGAGTTATCACCCTTCTCTCTGCATCAGGATTAGAATTTCTCATTTCAGAACCAACTAAGATCTGGAAGAAGGAGGTGCACGAGTTCTTTATCTCTGCATCAGTCCATTCTACTGGCCTCAAGATTAAGTCCACTGTTCAAGGGACGAAGGTAAAGATTAATCAAAGAAGCTTAAGAAAGATCTTCCAACTGCAAGTGGTTGAGAATGAAGAAGAAGTTCCTATATCTAAGACAAGGGAAGCCCTTCAATGGTGTGGCCTGGATTCAGGATTGAAGATTGGAGCTGCATTCAACAGAAAGGGAATGAATCAGCAAGGGAAGTTCTTGTCTGAAGTAGTTGGAAAGGTAATCCTCTGCAAGACAGGTGGACATGATAGGATTTCTGCCTATATGTTCAGCCTGATGACCATGATAGTTTTTACTATTCCTACTGATTGGTCAGGAGTGCTCTTTGACAAGATCAAAGAGGGAATCAAGAAGCCTAACATGGCTAGGATCATGAGCCTGTACTTCACTGGAGTGATTCCTGATGTGATGCAGCAGCTGCAAGGGAGTAAGATTAACCATATGAGAAGAATGGATATGAGACTATTCTCCAGGTGGGATAGGGTGCTGTCCAAGGATGTGCCTGAAGAGAGCAGGCCAGACACCCCTGTGCAATCCCCTACACCAAATCAAGAATCTGAACAAGTACAAGAAGGGACACAGCTTGACTCAACTGTGGTCCAGGAAGTATCAACACCTGCACAGATGCAGGGGGAGCCAGTTACCACTTCTGCTCCAAAGGTTCAGGGGGAGCTAGTGTCCACACCTACTCCTGCCACTACAAATATTGAGGTGCAAGTCCAAGAGGAAGCACAGTTAAACATATCTCAAGATTTAACTGCTGCAGAAGTGACCACTCAACTGGAATTTACTATGGAGGAGTTATTCCCAGATGTTGATACTGCTGCTGATAAAGAAGGAGGTGGACCAGATATTGAGAAGTCCATAGGAATGGACATTGATCAAGAAGCTGCTGTGGAAACACAGGTTGAGGATGAGCCTGTGGATGTTGAAGCTGAGCAACAACTCCCTGGAACAGATACAATTCATCATCCACAAGAAAGAATTCATGTAGATACTTCCTCTGACACAGAAACTGAAGAAGCCAGAGTGGCTAAGAAAAGAAAACTTGTTGTCTTTAAGAGAAGAAGCAAGAACTATAAGCAGGCATTGCAGACAACAACTCCACAAGTTTCTCCAGCCTTTGATTACAATAAATTTATGGTAGATCTTCAAGTAAAATTGGATGACCAAAGGATGGCTCTGGAGAAGTATGTTGATGAAAATAGCAAGTCAGTTCAGTTTGACTTAGCTCAAGATATCAAGTCCATCCAATTTCAAGTAAACCTGCATAAAACTGAAATGACAGATTGCTTCCACAAGGGTGACAATGCTGTAGTTTATCTGGCTAAACAACAGGAGGCTATCTCTACAAAGGTGGATGATATTGCTTTGAAGCAAAGTTATGTTCTGGAAAATCAAATCAGAATGAATGACAATTTAACTGAATCTCATAATGAGATCATTAAAGAGGTGAAGAAGATTGTTCCAGGGATGCCTGCAGATAGAGCCAAAGAAATGGAAGAATTTGATAAGAATTTTCAGGCTGCTATTGCATCTGTTAAGACTGCCATCACAACCTCTCAAAAGGAAATATCTGAAAAGCTTCAAAAGTTAAGACCATTTTTCAAGGAGGGAGTAAATTATTTGGATGGCCAAATTCGATTTCAAAAAGAAGATCTTAGAGATCATGTATCAAGAGAAGCCATAAAGGGGGAGAGGATGCTAATTCATGCAGGCTCTGAGCACACCAAGTGGGTGACCAATAGCATACGAGCCACTTTGGGATATCCCCCATTGTGTGATGATGCTATGGTAGCTGAGTCAGGAATACAATCTAATCTACTTGAAGGCAATCAACCTGAGGTTGCCCAAGTCATATACCCCCCTCCAGATTTTGACTTGATTGATCAGAAAGTTCAAGGAATGTATAGTCCTCCAAAGGAGGTTACTAATATTGTCTTTGGAAAAGTTGATAAGCCTGAGGCTACTCTGAAAGAACAGCAGGATGCTCTATTGGCAAAGAAGAAATTCAGAGAGCAGGCTGTACTGAAGCCAGATTATGAGCAGTGGAGTCCTACTTCAAGGAACATCATACTCACTGCATGGAAAGCTGTACAAGATAAAGTTCATGAGAGAGGAAAGTGGTACAATGAAATTGAATGGCAGAAGTATGAGGCAAGGCAAGAGGCAATTGTACAATTCAGAAGGAAAGCCAAGCTGGGAAGACTGCCATCAGATGCTAAGGAGCCAAGCAAATACTTCCCAAAGCCTTTCCATTATTTTGAAAGGCAAAGGATCAAGGAAGAAGCTCAGAAGAAGGCTGATCTTAAAGGAAAGAAGTTAGCTGAAGAATCAGAAGCTCCTGTGACAGCTACAATCCAGTCTGGCAAAGGGATTATGATTAGAGAGCCTGATCAATCCTGATTTTGTTTTTAAATATTTTGTAATGTTGTGATGTAATCATCAAATGTAAAACTTTGTAATCAAACATTACCCTATTATAAACAAAATGTTGTTTGGCATATTATAATGTGCATTCTGTTATGAATTATTCTATGTTATGTTTTGTTTATATTTAAAGTATTCCTGCTATGTCATTAATCATCATTTAGTACTGTTTATAAATGGTGTATATCATTGGCTATAGGGGTTATGACTTCTCCAAATAGGGGGAGATTGTTGGGTACATTGGAAAATGTGTACTTGATTTGAAGAAGCCCAACTTAGCTCAATGATATACATCAAGGTGTATTTGATGTTATTTTAAGTTGACATGTGCAGGTGGAGAATTGATAAAGTATGCATAAAAATTCTAAGTCCAAGTGTCGACACAAAGGAAGCAGTGTCGACACACAGAAGAAAATAGTCGACACAACACTGGGAAGCAGTGTCGACACATAGCAGTTAGTCTACAACTACACTGGGAAAAAGTGTCGACACAGTAGAAGTAAGTCGACACAACACTGGGAAAAAGTGTCGACACAGAAGAAGTAAGTCGACACAACACTGGGAATTTGTGTCGACACAGAAAAAGAGTCGACACAATACTGGGAAATTGTGTCGACACAGAAGAAAAGCGTCGACCTCAAACATTGGGAGAATGTGTCGACACAGAAGAATATAGTTGATCTCAAGATTGTCGACATCATCTGAATGTGTCGACACAGAAGAAAATAGTCGACCTCAAGTGAGTCGACACCAGCAGAATGTGTCGACACATTGTGATTAAGTCGACACATAATAGCAGAGTTAAAAATGAATGTGTCGACACCTGAAGGCTAAGTCGACACTTACTAAAGTTATGATTCTACAACAATTGTGTCGACACACAGGACTTGTGTCGACACACTGAAGAGTCAAGATCAAGTTATTTGCAGAAAAAGCTGTGTCGACTCAAAAGCAACTTAGTCGACATCACTGAAGATTGTGTCGACACCAAAGTCAATTATGTCGACACAAATAGACAGATTGTCTCGACACTTTCTGACAGACTTTTTCAACAACTTGTGATTCAAGACTAAGGCACAGGACTTGTTTGAAGACTTGACAGCTGTGGGTTATCACCGGTTAACTGAAGTTGTCAGACTTGTCAGAAAACGGTTAGAAACCGGATCAGCCGGTTACCATGAAGAATGTCTATAAATAGACAGATTCAGAAGGAGAAAAAAATCAATCAACAACATATAGAACTGACCTTTTGAAATACATTGGATCAGAAAGTGGAGAAGGATTACAATTCTACTCATTTCAAGAAAGTGCTAGGCACTTAAGAAGATCTTCTCCGGGAGATCTAAGAAGACTATCTAAGGATAGATCTAAGAAGAGTTCTAAATCAGAATTCAGAAGAATTATTCAAAGTTCTGGATAGAGAGAGATCAAGTCAGAATTTGAAGAAGAAGAAAGAATCCACCAGTGGATTCTCAAGAAGCTGTTTGGAATCAACTCAGCTAAGTACATTTTCAAGAAGCTTTGAAGAAGGCTAAGAAACAGTTGATTGCATCAGCTGATCAAGAATTGTCATTGCCTTTTCTCTCTCAACTTTGGCAAGACAATTAAAACAATCTTTTCTATATTTCTGTAGGATTTGTTTATACAGATCTGAGTTGTAAGCCTATGTTATAAAGGCTGAGTGTAAGAGTGTTGAACTCTGAGTGGTAGGGCTGTTTGCCTGAGTGTAGGAGAAGGATATTCTCTGAGTTGTAGGCCTTGGGGCAAGGCTGAGGTAGGGCAGTTGTGCCTGAGTTGTAGGAACCAGTTGGGTTCTGAGTTGTAAGATCTATTGATCTGAGATAAGTGGAAGTTTGGCCGAATCTAGCATACTGCTAGATAGGTGAAGGGGGAAAGTGGATGTACCCAGACCTTGGGGAACCACTATAAAACATAGTGCAATCTGTGATGTTTTTGTTTTCTGTGATTGCTGTGTTTATTATATTAGTTATTAAATTGAATTCTGCCTAGAAGTTTTAGAAAGAAAAGCAGAACCTATTCACCCCCCCTCTAGGTGTTTAGGCTGCCTTGAAAGTTAAACTATCAGCCTGGGAGGCGGCGAGCTTCTCCTCGCACTCGGAGAGCTTCTTCGCCGCTTCTATCTCGGCAGCCTGCGAGATGATCGACGTCAGGACCTGTCAACGACAAATCGAGCAACCCACCCAAGGACAGCTCACCTCGAAGTCCTTCCAGCGGGCTGACTGCATGCCGAGGTCGATGGCCTTCTTGGAGACGACCTTGAGGGCGTCGGTCACCTCCAACAGCTTCCTCGCCGAGTAATGCCCCAGTTCGGCAGACCGCGCGAGCGCGCAGGCCGACTGATGGGCGAGCTCCGTCGGGGTCAGCTCCATGACGGACTCCGCGTCGGCCCGACCGTAGATGGCGTGGAGGATGGCGAACGCCTCCCCATTGTCCTCCCAGTCAGTCGACCAGGACGGGAGGTTGGTGCTCAGCGACACCGAGTTTTCCCCCGCCGACCAGGTCACGAGCGGGCGACCGAAGGCGTCCACCACCCCCTGCCCGAGGCCGTAGTTGGGGTGGAAATGGGGCGACTGGGCGCCCGTCGACGACCGGCAATCGACGGATCGTGGCGACGAGGTTTTCGCCCTCTTCCTCGCGGGACCCTGCGAGCTGGCCCGCGACTTTCCCTTAACCGCCTTCTTCTCCCCAACGTCGGCAGGAGGGCGAGCATCCGACTGCGTGGCGGCGACTTCCTTCGCCAAAGGAAGCGGCTTCTCCGGAAGCTCGTTGGAAACTGCAAAACGCGCGACAAAGTTAGCTTCAGCGGCAAAAGGGCGAGCGAGTAACCAGGGCGCATTTCGAGTTCGGCTTACTTTCGTTAGGGTGGACTGGCTCGAGCACGTTGACGTTTAGTCGCCAGAAAATGACGTCAAAGCGCCGACCGCGAAAGTATTCGAAGAGCTGCTCGCGAGCTCCTTCGAGGATGGGAGGAAGAAAGGCGACATCGGCTGGTTGGCGCGGCCTGCCGAGAATACCGCCGAAGTCGCCATGAACGACAATCAGCTGCTCGCTCCAGCGATGGACCTTATTCGCGGTCCCAACCAAGGTGCAGACATGGCTGCTAAAAAAGATGACCCCCTCCGAGGTCGCCGCAAAGGCGAAGATGCGGCGGAAGACGGAGAGGTCGAAAGCGATCCTCTCTTCCCGAAGGAAGCATAGGAATCCCATGATGATCGCCACGCCGTTGGGATTAATCTGCGCGGGGACAATCCCGAAGTAGCGCAGGATCTCGCAGAACTCCGGCCAGAAGGGCAGCCGGAGGCCTGCGTCGAAGTGACGCAGCGACATTACAAGCGAACCCTCAATATGGGTATTGAGGCGCTCGCTGCGAGTGGGGAGTCTGGCCGAGTATTCGTCAGGCAAGGAGCGTTCCTTGAAGGTCGCCAGTTCCTTCTCGGTGGTTATGGACTTCTTAAAAGCCGCGTCTGCGAAGTTAATTGCGTGGGCCTGTCGGCGAGCGCTGACGTCGTCACCAACCATGTTGGCGAGATCCGAAAGCAATGAGAACGGCGAGTTGATTGTTCAGATACCCGTCAGGAGGAAAGAAGGTCGCTACAGCAATATGCTTTATGACCCACCTACCCCTCCTATTTATAGATATGACAAGCCCAGGGGGGGTCAGCCGTCCCAACGAGTATCTAACGAGCTCGCGCGATGAAGATAAACCTGCGACATTATCAGGTGAACTAAAGCTCGGCACATCAAGAAATAAAGCGCGTACACAGAGGCGAGAATATTCGCGCACACGAATTAATCAAATTAAAAATAAGATGTCCGGAAATACAAGTCGCGCGAGGCGAGTTACATTCGAAAAGCAAAGAAAAAAGAACTATGGCGCCCTCGGCCGCTCGGGAGGGTGCGGATGTCGCCCGGCCCAGCCAATCTCGCGTGCACGCCGATAATGCTCCGTCGCCAGCGCTGTTGCATCGTCGCTAAGCCGGAGCTGCTCCTCCATCCTCGCCAGACGTCCAGCAGACCCCATGCTCGCCCGGATGCCGACCAGCTCGTCAAGCACCAGCTGCAGACGGTGGTTGTTCAACTGCAGCTGGCGGTCATTTTCTTTGACCATGTGAAAGCGAGCTTCATAGTTTTCCAAGGTCGACTGGAGCCCTTCGACCTTGGCCATCCTCGCCTCCAGAGCCGAGATGCGTCGGTGAGGATCGCAGATAGCGAGCTGGTCGAACTTGCTCTCCAGCTCCATGTGGGCGCGAATGGCGGTCTGGCGATACTCGCTCCCGGACAGCCCGATGGCGTCGATGAAAGCCGCCCCAGAGGTCGCCGGGCGATCTGACAAGGCAGGAAGATGGATCGTCAGGTCAGAAAAAGTAAAAAGCAGAGCGGTATTCAGTGGTAGGAGGCTCACCACGGCGAGGAGATCGGGATCGGCGCGGCGAAGGAGGTCGCCCGGAGGTATCCCGCCTCCCCGAAGAGCTACTCGGAAGATCGGCAGGCCTACCCTGCCCGCGCTCTCCAGACCCTCGGCCGACGTAGTCGGAGTCTCCAACCCGCGGAGGAAAGTAGGGTGGCCGCGGCCTCTCCGGCTTCTTCACCGGCGGCGGAGCTGTAGACGAGCTCGCAGAGTGGTGCGGAGCCCTCGACGCAGGAGCCGGAGGAGGTCGCGGGTGGTCTGACTTCGGCAGAGCAGACAGAGGCGGCGGAGGGGGCAAGCCGGTGCTCGGCATCTGGCCAGGAGTGGCGACCGCGGGCGGCGGCGGCGGCAATGGAACGCTCACCGGGGGTATCTTCTCGCCGCTCGCAGCAGCAGAGGCCGCCGTACTCGCCGGAGGAACCTCGCGCATCGGCCCAGATGACCCGGCGGGAGTGGCTTTCGCCGGCTGCTCCTTACTCACAGGCGGGGGATCCTTCACCAACGCCCCAGACGCCTTCCCCGAGCTGAGGCCTATCCTGACCGTGCGGGCGATCTTGAACGGCCTGTCGGCCGCCAGGGCGAGTAAGGGCGCCGAGCTGAGGGGGACGACATCAAGTGCCGCGTCCGCGGC
Source organism: Platanthera zijinensis (assembly GCA_039513925.1). Classification (NCBI taxonomy): domain Eukaryota; kingdom Viridiplantae; phylum Streptophyta; class Magnoliopsida; order Asparagales; family Orchidaceae; genus Platanthera; species Platanthera zijinensis. Next base: position 17,677,293 of record CM077093.1, on the reverse strand, counting down.
AATCGGAGAATCTGCATAAAGAAAGAAGTAAGTAAAGTGGCAGCGACAACCCGGCAGGGAAGAGTTCGAGGTAGCGACCTGTCAAGGTGACGACCTCGGCCTGAGACGCTGCGGACTCCTTCACGGCCGCGAGCTCCTCGGTCATTCCCGGGTTCTCCAGCGGGCTGCCCCGGGTCGACCCAGGGAGGTCGTCGAGCCCTAGGTCGTTCAACACCCTCTGGGTGCTGGACGACACTACGGGATTTTCAGTCGCCGCGGCGACCTGGTGCGCCAGTGGAGGCGAGCCGACCACCGTAGTGGCGGGCTGCTTGACCTTTTTCGTCTTCTTCTTCTTCTTCGGCGGGGGCAAGGCAGTAGGATCATCCTCGCGCGGTCTTTTCGACCTGGCTATGCCGAGGAGGCCCGACAGGGCGGCGAGATTGTCCTTCAACAGCTGTTCAGCGTCCGACATCTTCGGCGAGTTTCAGAGACCGTTTCAAAAACGAAGCCCCCCTATTTATAGACTACTCTACCAGCAGGCGACGAGGCGAGCTGACCATATACCCGGCAGGGATGCTCGCCGAATAGGTGTTGGATGAATCTTTCCGGGCTCCTACGTCGCCCAAAAAGAGCGGGGATTGTGTACAACACATATTCGACGAGGGAGGGCCCTACCACCGCCAGGTCATCAAAAGTCAAAGTCAACAAGACAAGGTGGGGATCCAGACCAGCACCCCGGGCCGCGGAATGTTCGGGCGAGTATGGCGAGCTCCCCAGGCCAACTCGCCAGGTGGCGACTATGACCAGATACTCGCCTCTTCCAGGCGAGCCCCCCAAGGAAGTCGCCAACTCGCCAGGGTGGGGGTATAAGTAAGACCCCCCCTCTCTCTCTGGTTTACCCTATAAATAGGACCCCAGGGGTACGAAGGAGGGACAGGCAATTCTCGGCCTGAGCCCTCGCGAGTTCCAGCAACTGCCCTTGACTCGTTATTGCTCAAGCTCGCCTCCTTCGTACCTAGCTCGGCCAATCTGGTTGAGAATGGGTTGCTTCTCCTAAGCAACTGGGTACGTGGTGGGACCTTCCCGCCGTAGCAACCTGGGGTCTTGTTTGCGCAATTCGTTCATGTTTCCTGACCAGAGATCATCTTCCCGACTGGCCGACCAGTAACTTCAGGTTGCCTAGTCCGATTTCTGAGGTTGAGAAATTTCTCGGCTTCAACACCAACCTCCCTTTGATGAGAAGTAATCCAGTTAAGCCCCTCTATGAGGACTTCCAGGGAGGTCACACATCCCAAGACTATTGCAGCACGAGCACGTTTAACTATAAAGTTCTTTCACTTCCCATCACCAATTAAGTTGCAGTAGTCTTGGGATGGGTGACCTCCTAGGAAGTTCCCGTAGAGGCGCTTAGCTGAATCACTTCTCATCGAAGAGAGGTTGGGGCCTCCAACAACCCACATGTGGGCTGGAGAGTGGTTGTGGTGCATAGTCTGTAGACCTATTGAGGCTGAACCCTTTCGAGCGTGGTGTTGGGGGTGTCGGTGGTCGTTCTTTCGAGCCGTGGGCTGGGGAGGCCGTTACACGCCCCCACACACCGTGCGGCCTTGGTCGTGGTCGGCCCTGCTAGGGCCGCACTTTGCGGGCTTGGCTTTGGTCGGCGCCGCGATGATCGACCGCCCTCGCCGCCAAGGCTGCACCTTGCGTCCTTGGTTGCAACCTGCGTCATGATGGCCATTCGCTATCGCCGTCAAGGCCACACCATCACTACAAAAAAACTAACATTTAGTGACAGAAACTTAGTGACAAAATATATTTTGTCACTAAAAACACCTATTTAGTGACAAAATATAGTTCGTCACTAAAGATACATATTTAGTGACGAAAAAAATATTTGGTCACTAAAAACAAATCTTTAGTGACAAAATAAAGTTCTGTCACTAAAATAAATTTTCTAAAATATTTAGGCTCCGTTTGTTTCGGCGTTTTCGTCGGGCGTTTGGAGCAAACGCCGCCGGACGGCGGGTAAACAAACGGGACGCCGGCAGCGTTTGCTCCGTTTGCACCCGCCGCAAGAAGAAAAAGCCCCTCAAACGCCGCTTTTCCAACCCCGCCTCCCCCCCTCCGGTTCCAACTCTCCATTTCGACCCGCCGAGAGCAAACGCCACCGCCGTACCAAATAAACTCTTAGTGATCAAAAATAAGATAGTAACTACATTATTTATTTAGTGACCAAAAATATTTGTCACAAATCATCAAAATTCTAAAAATGTAATAATTTATATTATGCAACTTATAAATTAGTTTTTTTTTATAAAATCTTTATCACGATAAAATGATCCCTGCCCTAACTTCACTTCCGCATTCTTCCATTCTTCTTTCTAGCGACCTCGATAGTGCGTGGGCGACAAAAAGGTGCATCCTGAGTTCCTTACTCCTTCTTTGAGGAGAAAGAAGAAACCTCGGCGAGTCGACGATGAGGACGAGCAGGCTACGACTCTACCTTCCGGGTCTTCTCACCGTTCGTTCTTGGTCTTTTTTCATCAACAACAATTTCTAGGTTTTCCGGTCGTAGATCCAGAGCTGACTGAATTCTCTCCCTGTAATCTCCACCATATTTTTGCTCATCACTAAGATTCTACTAAACCTTTTTTATCCTTCTATCACTTTTGTCATAGGAAAATCGTGAAATGCGTTACCTTTCTAGACCTGTTCGATGCAGGTAAATTGGGATTTTATTTTCAACCAATCTCACAGAATTTAATTATATTTCTGATTATTATCTTGATGTCCGATCTCGTGACCCCTTATTGAAGATGATTCATGTGCACTACTCATTCTTGAATCCTGCCCATTTCAATTTAATTCTTAAATATGCTAACAGTTAAGGGGTTGTGTAGAGAATTTATTTCATTGCTAATTTAGTAGCAATAATTAGGATAGGTTTGATTTGCTACTAGAACTTATTTAACTCCTAAATATACTAGCTTCGAACTGATACTTCTTATCCCATTGCACAGAACATCTGCTAGTTGTAGTTGAAAATTAATATTACTTTAAACTCCATATCCGTCCTAGTTTTGAAATCGGAAGAATTTTTAGTAGTTTAATTAGTATATCTATTATAAGATCTTCAATTCAGTTTTAGTAGTTTCAGTTACAGCAAGTCTACGAGTTGCTGATTTGAATGGCTTCTGACATCATTGGATGTATGTTTTATTTAATTTTGTAATTCCTGAATCTGTGATTTTATTATTGCTTTTATTATGGTATGTGAAGATCATTGTAGTTAACTTGTTCATTTTTTTTATTTTTGTTATGATTTGTTTAGATCACACTATAATTGTTGAATTGTTAAAATCATTAGCAATGAGGCAATCTTTGCACACTTTCACAATAGTGTCTACGGATAGTTGTTTGGTAATTGGTATTTGATTATTAAAATTTTCCAAGACTTCTTATAGCTCATATTATTTTTTAAAAAGTTTAAAATTATTGCAGTGATTATACGTAGGTGCCCGGGTCGAATTAAAATCTTAGTTCCATTTTGTATTAATCAATAAGATATGAACCATTTCCCTTAGCCTAGTTTACTACTCTTGTCTACCGATTATTAAACTTAGTAGTTTAGGGTTAATCCCAGGACTGCCCAAGGTATGTCCAATGAAGGGATCTCGAAGACACTAGGAACCAAGATGGAATTAAAATCCAAAGTTCCCTTTCGCAAGGATAATTACTTTTTGTTGATGTCTACCCATGATCCAAACTCAACTCTCCTTATTACTCTTGGGCGATCCTAATGACTTAAGTTGTTATCGGGGAGGGCGACGGTCTTCCGTCGACCTCCACTCCAGTTATTACCCAATGACTTGCACTTTTACCCTCGTCACTAATACGACACTACCCACCAGGGTTATACTTCCAATCGTAATCTCTAGCTCAATTGTCGATCTATCCCCCGATGGGTCCTTTGATATAACCTATTTTTACTATGCGCATCCCATGACCTAATACCACCCCGAAATCGAACTTCTAATCCCTTGGGCCATATGTCTCAAATTATTTATCCTAGGGTGGTATGGACCTATATGATGACCATGATGATTTCCATAATTTTCCAAATTAATTACATCATTAAATTAATTTCGTCAATTAATTCTTCAGGTCATTTTACACATGAAGTATAATAAATTATAATCCTACTGATGTAAGAAATTTTCTTGACCTATAATATGGTGAAATATCACTGTCTTCCAAGCATTATAATGTTCCATTAAGTATTTCTATTTATTATTTAATTAACACAAAATTAACATAATTATCATTTTCCAAATGAAGTACAAGGAATTCATTCACAAAAATTCTAGGAAAACTACAGAGTACATGTATTGATACTCTAAGGCTAAATACAGAGTTTCATAAACCTCTAAGGTACAATAGCCTAACAATTCAATTTTAAGTAATTTACCAAAATGTCATTATTGGGTTTTGAGCATTACTGAGACATCCAAAAATATTGAGATAATTATACAAGGCTCTTTATATAGTAATACATCTCTAGAAATTTTCCACAATTTTTCTACTGCATATTTCTATCAATTTCAAATTAAATGTAAATAAGGGCAAAATTATAAATCCACATAATTCCAGTTACAAAATTCATAAAACAGAGAAATAAAATTTATAGGAATTAACTATGTCCTCCTTGTGATCATGACAAGATTTGGGGATTTATCTCCATACTAAATCAATTTCCCAATTTATTTATCAAAAAGGTCTAATATTTTAAAATTTCAAATAATGGGATTTTTGATCCCAAAAATCCCATAGTTAAATTGAGGGGTTAACTTTACCCTAATGGACCTCTTGATTCCATTCCATGATTTTTGGGTTCCTTAATTAGGCTTAATACACATTATTTCATTTTAGGCTAAATGCACACCAAGTCTATAACAAGCCAACACATGCAAGTGGGTTTACCCAATATGCAGTGGGCCAAATTGGCTAAAATTTTAAAAATACACTTATAATATCCCTAAGGACTTGTCACCAAAATTTGAGGCTCTTTGGAGTTGAAATACTCCAAAAATCACATTTATTTCATTTATCATATTTTGACTGAAACTATAGAAAAATATTCCCCAAAAATTCTCATTTTTGGGGAGAGGCTAGACATGCCCAAATAAGTCACATGACCAAAATTTCATCCCATGTGGACTCCTTGTTTGGCATGGGCATCCATTTTACTTTCTGCCCTAGCCTAGGACCAGTCCTAGGAAAATAACCCTACAGGCCAGACCACTGGACCAAAATTGGATTTTAAGATGAAAATTTAAAGATAACACATAAGTATACATTTTTCATTCAGGGGTCAAGTTCTGGTGATGCCTCTAAGTGCCCTAAATATCACATGCAAATTGACTGTATAAATGTGACAAGTATTAAATATTCATAACATTATTACTATATCATTTAATTTGTTTTGCACGAATCCTAAAGAGCAAATAGACGACAACTGTTCATCGTCCCAAATGGATAAACGGCCCCGATTTAGTTTTCCTGGGCTTACTTTACTGGCTGTTTCCGGTCAGCTGAGCCGCCACCACCGCCGACGGATGTCGCCACCATCTTCATTAAGGTGGGGGCTAGCGTTTCCCGGCGGTGAGGCCGCCGGAATTGGCTCCTTCGGCGAACCAGAGCAAGAAGTAAAAGCTCGTAAATTCTCACCTAGATCTCATGGCATCGGGCTCAATTGAGCCCGATATCTCCCCTAAATGATCTAGACAACTAGTACAGAGAGAGGGGCGGCGAAACGAACCTGAGTTGGTGGCTGACGGCGAGTTTGGCGGCGGTTTGCCATGGAAGAGCTGCTCCGGCGATCTCCTGCCCGAAAGCTTGTTTCTCCACCAATTTCCTTGTTCCAGCAGTCGATTTCAACTCCTCTCCTCTCTCTGAAGCTAATGATGGGATTATCTTGAGCTAGGGTGGGCTGTATAAGGAGTTAACTCTAAGGTGAGCTCGGGCTCACCTTGGATGCTTCTCCACTGCCGCCATCTGGCCATCCCAGCCTCCTAAAACCTCTGAAATACCTCTGGGAAGTCAGCCAGCAGGCTTTGGGTAGAAGGAGCCAAGGCCAAGTGGCCTCCTTCCCATAAATCTACCTTCTCTCTCCTTCTTTTGGTGAATTCTCCAAAATGCCCCCATGCATGTGCTCTCTCTCCACAACCAGAGGGGTTGGGGCTGGTATTTGACTCTTTGGGCTGCTAATGGGCCATATTTGGTGGGCTTGGCCCAAGGGAAATGGTATAGTCATTATTTTTCCTCTTTAGGCCCATTTGTTGACTTTTTTAGGTTGACTTGGTCAACATGGTGGGTGGGCTGATCTCACTTGATGGTCATGGACCTAATGATACCACCCAACTTGGGTTGGGTCAAGGGGGTGCCCTACTTAGGCTAATTGGGCCTATGAGTGTGGGTTTGACCAATTTAGGCCCAAGGTTGACTTGGGTCAACTATGGTCAAAGTGTTGACCCAGTTGCATGCCCTAGGGTCCACTTAGATTGTTTTTAGGGTTAGGGCAATATGGTGGGGTCATGGTGTGGCTAGGGTCCCTATTTAGGCTAGTTTGACCTAGCTTGACTTGGTCCTATAGTGGGCCCCACATGACCACAACCCACTACCTAGGATCAACCTAGTTAATTTCCCTAACACTCATCCTATGCCTAACCCAATCTAAGTTAAGGGGGCTAAAAGTAATATGGGATGTTACAAATCCTATAAACAAAAAAATAATTTCGTCCCTGAAATTTAAGCTCGGGTCTACGGGGTTCTACTTGCAATAATTATAAGAAACTTTAAGCATAAATTAAAATGTACTTGATGTAAATAACTCCGGGTTTTGCTCCAACATCAGATCCCTCGGCTCCCAGGTGTGATCTTCCCGTCCATGGTTGGACCACAACACCTTCACGAGAGGGACCTTCTTCTTCCGCAACACTCAGACGACCGTATCGTCAATCCGGATCGGCTCCAGTCTAACCGATGTGTCTGGCGCTACTGGTCCAGCGGTGGTAGTAATGTGCTGTTCCGGCCGAAGGAGAGCTCTTCGCAAGGAAGAGATATGGAAGACGTCGTGTAAGGTACTCAACTCCGGTGGCAGCTGCAGTCGGTAAGCCAAGGGGCCGATCCGCTCCAGGATCAAGTATGGCCTCATGTATCGTGGACTGAGCTTCTTGTGCCTCCGCACCCGAGAGAAACCGTGTACTGGACGAACCTTCAGGAAAACCCTGTCTCCAACCTGGAACTCCACCTTCCAGTGCCGAGCATCATAATACTTTGCTTGCCTGCTCTGGGCCTCTAGTAGCCGATCCCTGATCAAACGAATCTGAGCCTCCGTATCTTCCACAAAATCTGAACCAAGAGCTCGAGTGTCCACATCCTGAACCCAAGATAGCGGTGTCCGACACTTCCTCCCATACAGTGCCTCATATGGAGCCATCCCGATGCTAGCCTGGTGGCTGTTATTGTACGAGAACTCAATCAATGGTAACAGCCTCTCCCAAGGCTTCCCCGTATCCAATATGCATAGTCTAAGCAGGTCTTCCATAGTCCTGTTTGTCCGCTCCGTCTGGCTGTCGGTCTGCGGATGGAAAGCAGTGCTAAAAGTGAGTCTGGAACCCAAGTAAGCATGCACTGCCCTCCACTCCCTGGAAGTGAAGCGACCGTCTCAGTCCGAGACAATAGACCTGAGGATGCCATGATATCTGATGAACTGCTCCACGAACACTCGCACCAAAACTGCAACTGGAGCATCCTTCCTGACCGGAATAAACCGTGCTACCTTGGTCAGTCTGTCTACAATGACCCAGATGGAATCGTGCCCAGAGTGGGAGCGAGGCAGTCCGTGTACAAAATCCATCGTAATGTCCTCGAACTTCCACTCTGGGACTGGCAGTGGTTGTAATAAACCTCCCGGGCTCTTGCACTCCGCCTTCACGCGCTGGTAGGTCTTGTAGTGTGTCACAAAATAGGTGATCTCCCTCTTTATCCCAGGCCAGTACACGGTCCTCCATAAGTTTGCCCACATCTTGGTGATGCCGGGATGCACTGAGTATCTAGAGCAGTGTGTCTCTCTGAGTATGTCATCTCGGATACCATCTCCTACTGGTATGTATACTCGACCACGGAATCGAAGGAGACCATCCTACAGCGTGTAATCCTCATACTTGCCCCCTTCCAAGGCGCTAAAAATAGGCTCTAGTGCAGCATCCAGTCTCTGATGTGTAATAATGCGCTCTCGAATATCATCATCACTAATCAAGGAGCTCAGGTACTCTCGATACACCACTGGCTCGGCCTCCAAAACCATAGTAATATACATATCCTCCATCATGCATAGCAACTCTATAGACATCACACGAGGCTCCGGTATAGAAGTGCCGGCTCTCTTGCTCAAAGCATCCGCTACATTATTTGCTTTCCCCGGGTGATAATGCATCTCATAATCATAATCGCAGAGGAACTCTAGCCATCTCCTTTGGCGCAGGTTCAGATCCTTCTGCGTGTTAATGTATTTGAGATTCTTGTGATCCGAGTAGATGTCACAATGAATCCCGTACAAGTAGTGTCTCCACGTCTTGAGGGCGAATACCACAGCCCCGAGCTCGAGATCATGTACTAGATAGTTATGCTCATGCTTCTTCAACTGTCGCGAAGCATAAGCAATAACGTGTCCATGCTGCATCAGGACAACGCCCATCCCCTGATAAGAGGCATCTGTATAAATCTGGAATCCTTCACTCCCAGATGGGAGTGCAAGGATAGGGGATGAGGTGAGTCGGTCCTTCAGTTCATGAAAAGCTTCCTCGCACTGCTCTATCCAATCAAAAATCGCATCCTTCTTCGTCAAGGACGTGAGGGGGATAACTATCCTCGAAAATCCCTCCACGAACTTGCGATAATAGCCTGCTAAACCTAAGAAGCTGCGGAAGTCTGACGCTGTCTGTGGCCGTGGCCAATCCCGCACTGCCTCTATCTTGGCTGGATCCACTACCAATCCAGCCCCGCTGATAGTATGCCCCAAAAAAGCGACCTCCTACATCCAGAACTGGCATTTTGAAAACTTTGCATACATCTGAAACTCCCCCAGCCTCTGTAAAACCTGTGCCAGGTGCTCTGCATGCTCCTCCTGAGTCTGGGAGTAGATCAGGATATCATCGATGAATACTATGACGAAGCGATCTAAATAAGGCTCGAATACATGGTTCATGAGCGTCATGAATGCCGAGGGGGCATTCGTGAGCCCAAAAGGCATCACCGTGAACTCGTATAGCCCATATCGTGAACTGAATGCCGTCTTCGGTATATCTTCTTCCCGGATGCGGAGTTGATAGTATCCGGACCGCAAGTATAGCTTAGAGAACCAGAAAGCTCCCAGAAGCTGATCAAACAATTCGTCTATCCGAGGCAGTGGATAGGTATTCCGAACCGTCAACCGGTTAAGCTCTCTGTAATCTATACATAACCGCAGCGATCCATCTTTCTTCTTCACAAATGGAACGGGTGCTCCCACGGCGATGAGCTCGGTCGCACAAATCCCGACTCCACTAGCTCCTAAAGCTGAGTCCTGAACTCTGCCAACTCTTTGGGAGCCATCCTGTAAGGTGCCCGGGACACTGGTCTCGCCCCCGACACCAACTGAATCTTGAAGTCCAAATCCCGAGCTGGTGGTAGCCCGGGCAATTTCTCCGGGAACACATCGGAGAAATCCCGAGCCACTGGGATGTCAGCTATAGAACTCTATACTGTTGCCATCTCGAAGAAAATGAGGTACACCTCATCCCCCTGCTCATAGGCCTTGACAGCCTGTACAGAAGATAAAGAAAGGTGGGGGATGGGGCGGATACCTTCAATGGTGACGTAGGAATCTCTATGTCTGAGTGTGATCCTCTTCGAGGGGCAGTCGATCTGGGCATGGTTCCAATGGAGCCAGGCCATGCCCAAAATCAGATCAAAGTCCGGCAATCTCAGGACCGCTGCCGGAGCCTCGAATGCCTTACCTCCGATATCGGCCTCCATGTTGCAGCTATCCGTGGTCCGTAGCTCTGAGCCATCAGGAAGACGCACTCTCATTTCCAGGCAAGGGAACCTTTCCACACCCTCTAGTCCTTCAATAAACGTGTCCGACACGAATGAGCGGGAGGCACCCGTGTCGAAGAGAGTGTGGGTGGGCTTACCGCTGATCATAACTATCGCTGGGTTTTGTTTGAGTTCAAAGATGAAGATGATTTCTAAGGTTCTCAAGATACTCATTAAAGTTGAAAATTCTAAATTTTGCAAAAATTAAAGTACCTGTAATCACTTCTTCGGGGTTCCTCTGCTCCGTGAGGTCCAGCGCATACATTTGTTCCTGGCTACGTCCTCGGCCATGATGTCCACGACCTCGGCCTCGACCTTGTCCTCGGCCTCGACCCTGGTGTGCTGGAGGGGCCACTAGAGGTGGAGGAGGAGGGAGTGGGTGGATCTGATGTGGGCACTGCGACCTGATGTGCCCAGGCTGGCCGCATCCAAAGCACGTGATCTGCCTCTGACCCCGATTGTCTTGCCTCATTGGTCCTTGCATCTGCAGAGGTGGGGGAGCCAATGGTGGAGGAGGCCCCTGCTCCTGCCTGTAGTTAGGACGACGACGTCCCCCACCCCTCCTGTAGCCGATAACCTTGCCCCTCTGGGATACCCTGCTACCATCTACGAAGGATGACCCCTCTAGCGGTCTCTTTCTTCTGCCTTGCATCATTAGCTGGTCAGCCTCCAGCTTCTTCGCCATCTCAATGATCTGTGCAGTGGTGCCATGCGATATGAACAATAAGAGCTGCCTTAAGGAGTCTCGGAGCCCATGATAAAACCTTTTTGCATACTTCTGGTCATCCCAGTCATGGAATCCCGCAAATCTAGCCAAGTGGGAGAACTCTCTTTGATATTCGATCACAGATCTGCTCCCCTACTGGAGGTTCAAAAATCTCGCTTCCAAGACATCTCTGTCTGTGGAGGATACATAGTGCTCTAAGAACTCATCACTGAATTTGTAACATCCCATTTCCAACTAGACCCCTAAGAGTGGTTTTGTCATGACAAAACCCTAGGAAGCCCAAGAAAAAGTCAAGTGGACCTGGTGGTGTTGATAGGGGCACTATGATTTGCAAATAGTAAATTCCAAAACCTTGGTTTAAGGTGATCATGGGGCTTCACCAAGACTCCAAGACCCCACCCATACCTTTATAACCCTAATGAGGAGTTAATGGGTCATTAAGGACCCATGGAGGGCAGTCAAAGGAGCTAAGTTGACCAAAGTCAACTCTAACCCTAATTTGGTCAAATTTACCTACACAAGGGCTAGTTGCAGTCCCTTAGCGAAATGGACCCCACACATACCCTCATAGACCTAGTGAGAGGCCAAAGGGTCACCAAGGACCCATTGGGACCAACCAAAAAGGCCAAAGTTGACCAAAGTCAACTCTAGCCCTAGGGTGGTCAAAGTGCCCTGGCTAAGGGTCAAGTGACCTCCAAGGACCAATACAACACCGTCTTGCAATATAAGGTATGGCGTTGAGTGAGCAGAGCTCACTCAATGCCATAGAGTAAATGGCGTTGAGTGAGCTCTGCTCACTCAAAGCCGTCTTGCCATAAAAGTTATGGCATTGAGTGAGCTGAGTTCACTCAACGCCATAGAGTAAATGGCGTTGAGTGAGATCTGCTCACTCAACGCCATAACATTCATGGCAAGACGGCGTTGAGTGAGCTGAGCTCACTCAACGCCATAGAGTAAATGGCCTCAACGCCGTCTTGCCATGAAAGTTATGGCGTTGAGTGAGCTGAGCTCACTCAACGCCATTTACAGTATGGCGTTGAGTGAGCTCTGCTCACTCAACGCCGTCTTGCCATAACAGTATGGCGTTGAGTGAGCTGAGCTCACTCAACGCCATAGGGTGAATGGCGTTGAGTGAGCTCAGCTCACTCAACGCCATCTTTACATAAATTGTATGGCGTTGAGTGAGCTGAGCTCACTCAACGCCATAGACTAAAAAGCGTCGAGTTAGCTCAGCTCACTCGACGCCTTTATACTTAGAAATATTTTTAGCTTGCCTGATGGTTCAGTTGAACCGGGCCGGTTCAGGAAATGGGCCAGAATATGTTATTGGGCCGTTTTCTCTTATTAAGACTTTGATAAGTCTTATTTTATGATTTTGGCCGATCAATGCCACGTGGCAGCCATCTCCCCCTCCCTCCAGCCATAGCCGAGCCAAGCTTTCAACGGCATTAATGGCCATTGGAAATTTCCGCCTCCTTCCCCTCCCTAACAATCCCCATTCAATTCACAAAGACAAAAGGTTTCATCCAGCTGGTTTGTGACTGAGCTGAGCCATGCTTGCCATGCTTACCATGCTTGCCATACTTACCATGCTTTCACCCCCTACCTACCATGGCCGCCAACCTTGACTAAAATGGCCAAGCTCTTACAGTCACCTAACACCCTCCTCTTCATCTTAAAAAGGAGCTGAACTCCAAGGATTCAAGTCCACACTTTTCCAGAAGGAGCCAAGATGTTTCACTGTGCTGTTGCAGAATTCCGGCGACGCCACCACCGTGCAAATGGCATCACGACGATCGGCTCGACTCCAAACCGCCAAAAAGGTCCTCCTCTACCTCTTCTTCTATGGATAGATCTTAGAAGTTATTAGGAGAAAAAATCGGGATCAAAAGAGCTGGATCAGGTGAAGTTTTCCATGATTTTTCCAAAAAAATGGGTGGTCGGGTTCGCCGGAAAACACCCCTCCGGCGGCCGTGCCACCACCCGACGATAGCCCCAACCTCAACAGAGGTGGTGGTGGTGGCCGGCCAGGGAGTTAGCTTGGTGGACGGGAAATCCACCTGTAAAGCTACAGGTTATTAGTTTTACGGGCTCTGCTTGGAAGAAGAAGATGAACAGTATTATTAAACTTATTATAATATTTATAGTTTGTGAATTAATGACTTTTGATGCATCGTTTTAGAACAGAAAACTAAGGCCCTTAGGGGCTAAACCTTAGAAAGCGGTAAACATGAAAGTTGTAGCCAGTGAAGTCTAGTTTAATTCAAAATTTGTTTGAACCCATTTGGGTAAGTGGTTTGACCACAACACCCATTTTGGTGGGACCTATACCTAGGGCTATCCTGAGATTAAAATAGGTGCCCACTCTTCATCCCTTGTCCAAATGACCTGAAATTTGGGCAGGGGACCTATCTTAGATATACCTAGGGTCTGTTCAAAAATGGGAATTTTTGGAGATACTTTGCCTAAAGTTTTTATTTTTATTTAATAATACTAGGAGAATTTAATTATGTGGGATAATGACCTTCAAACCCTCCCAAATCTTGGTGAGTGGTCCCTGGCATCATTGTTGGGCTCTGTATAAAATTTCACCTTAATTGGAGGTATTTTGAATAGGTAATGACCTAACCTTAATTCTACCTTAATGAAGGGTAATTGGTCAAGGAGTGTGCTTTGGGTTTTGGATGGTCAAATTACCTCAACAGAGGCTGAAATTTTGGACACTGACTTGGCATGGCTAATGTCACCCTCTTAAGGAAAATGGTGTGATTTAGGGTTGAGTTACCCTAGGGTTCAAACTCAAACCTTAAGGAAGGGTTTTTTAAAGATGTGAAGGACATAGGGGCAAATGCCCTTGTATGACCTTGAAACTCAGTAGAGTTAATGTTAGCATAACTTAAGTCCTCTGGAAGGAGTCTTAGAGGATTTGGAGGCAGGTAGGCACCTCAAAACCCTAACCCTAATTTTAGGGTAGAAGCTCAACTTTGAAAGCACAGTCACTAAACCTTAGTTAAAGGTTGTGAAACTTGGGTGGGGTAAGGTTTAGACTAGGAAGCACCCTTAGTAATTTTATTAGGATTTTATGGATTAAATTTCAAGAACATCATGTGTTAAGTAACAATTTGCTCAAACTGGTGATATAATTATTTTGATTACTCTGTTCATTTTAATCTGATAAAACTTGGTCAGAAGATGCTTTATGTCTAAATTAATATCCCTAAATTTTATTATAAATTTTAGTTGACTATATCTAGCACTTCCTTTACAAGTTTTCAAAAGAGCAATTATGGCCAATAAATCATTTAGAGCAAATTAATTACTAGAAAATTATGAAACCTTGCCAATGATGTTTTCAGATCAATATCTAGATGTATAAATTTATTCATGATTTTTAGGAGAATATTTACAATACTTGCTTCACAAATATAGCTCTTTGAGATTTTAGTAAATATTTATTCTAGAGCTCAATACCCATTGAAGAATTATGAAATTTGGTCACTGATGTTTTTAGGACAGTATCTGCTCTATAAGATTAATTAAGAATTTTTGGATGATTATTTACTGTACTTACTTCATTAATAAAAGGAAAAAAGATTTATTCTCAAAATTAAGTTAGAGTCCTTAGAATACTTGAAAAATTGTTATATCTTGGATTTACTGTTAAATCGTTGTTTAGAATTTATCATGATTTTATGAAGCTTTATACTCATCTGAAAAGTGCACTTCATATAGCAAAATTGCTAAATTACAATAGGACATGATCTGGGATAATTGTTGGAGTTAGCCATTTTGATTGGGTGGATAGATGTGGATGATTTCACAATAGAAGGATAGGAAGAGTAGTGAGAAATGGTTTGGCTAGAGTTTAGAGGTGTTCGGGTTCGACGAAAGATCGTCTCCCCCGAGGAGAGGAAGAGTTAAAATCACCTTAGGAATAACCCACTGTAATATGAGAAGGGAATGAGTTAAGGGAATCAACCAATAACGATATGTGCCTTGCGAAAGGGAACGATGGGCTTCCGCTACCATCATAGTTCTTAGTGCCCTTTGAGAGCCCTTCACGGGGTATGCCGAGGGCAGTCCTGGGTTAAGGTAAACTGTATTAACAAACCCAAAAGAGTAACATATGCACATTTCACAAACACAGATAGCACAGGAAGATAGTTGGGAGCTTCGTCTCGATTGGTTAAGAGACGGACGGTATGGTTCGGGGAGCTTCGGCTCGGTTGGCTAGATTATTGACGGACAGGATAGTCCGGGGAGCTTTGGCTCGGTTATTGATTATGACGAACGGGATAGTCCGGGGAGCTTTGGCTCGGTTGTTGACGGACGGGAAAGTTCGGGGAGCTTTGGCTCGGTTGTTGGTTGGAC
This sequence comes from Platanthera zijinensis, assembly GCA_039513925.1. Taxonomy (NCBI): domain Eukaryota; kingdom Viridiplantae; phylum Streptophyta; class Magnoliopsida; order Asparagales; family Orchidaceae; genus Platanthera; species Platanthera zijinensis. The sequence goes on along the minus strand of CM077093.1, from coordinate 17,662,082 downwards.
TCATAACTATTGCATATGCACGAAAGGTATAAGGTGGTGGGTCTTCGGTATTGGAGGGTCGATGCACCGACACCAATACGTCGACTCGGCAAGTGTGGTTATCACTTCGCCAACAGAAGTCCGGTGCGCCAGCCGGCAAGAGTACGCAGGAGTCCGCTTTGTGCACCAAGCGTTGAAGCGTACGATAGGTCTGACCGGTAGTGCTTTACTAGTTTAAAGGTGGGCGAGGCCCAACCCACCACTTCCGTCTGCCACTACGGAGGTATCCTGGGAGGTAACGGCTCCGAAAGGGGAAACTAAAAGTCTGTGTACACAGAGTCGAGTGGGTGAGTTGCACTTGCATGTCCACGCCATGGCATAATTGTATTTCATAGCATAATCATTGCATATAACCTGACACCTAATGTATAAGTGGTATGAGACGCTCTATACATTAGTCCATGCAAAATGACCCCTTGGCTTATAAGTTCGCGCGAGCGTGCTTATAAGTCAAGGTTCTCATTCTGTACTATATATTTAAGCCTGCTAGTAAAACCGACACCCTATCGTATAAATTGGTATGAGACTTTTTATACGATAGGAGCCCTGCAAGAGATCCCTTAGCTTATGTGTATTCACATAAGTTAAGGTTACACTCCATTCAAATCTTATATCATTATTACCATCTTTTTGAACTGTTAGTTTAGTTCCACTGTCATCTGCTATTTGATATTCTCCACCTTCATGTCCTTCCATTTCCTTCTCCCCGCTCGGTGCTTAGGAGCCATGGGGGAAGGGGCGGGGGACGATAGGACTTAGTCTTTTAGACTAATGGTTTTCGAACCACATCATTTTAGGGGACCGTGGAGCCCAGCATGGAGCAGCAGCCCCGGAGGTCGGCACGCTTGGAGATCGGACAGTCTAGTATCGGAGTCCAGACAGCAGGGACTGTGAGTCCCGACCACTAGTAGTTATATTAGTTTGCTTCTGTGATGAACGATTTGTAGTGAGGACATGATGTACCGGGCATAAGCCCGAGATTTCTATTATATGTACTATCTGTGGACACTCCCTTCGTGGAGCTTATTTTCTATACATATGATTCCTGTGGACTTTCTTTTAATTTATTGCTACAATTGTGATCGATTTGACCGGCAGGATCGGCGTTTTGTAGTGACAACCTTCCCGGGTGCGAAGGTATCACCGCAAGGTAACGGTTCTGGGCCTAAGACCCCGGTGTCAAAAAAGAAAAAAAATGGGGGTTTACAGAATTCCTCCCAAGAAATATCCATCAGCTCCCTATCAGCGTATGTAGAGTCTCACACAGATTTCCACCACCTCTTCGCATGAGCCTCCAGTACCGAGGTGGCAAGAGGGACTGCCTGTCTGACGGGGTAGCTGATGCCAGCTAACAGCTCCTGGATAGTCTTCAGCCACTCCTCCGTCTTCACAGCATCTTCTGTCCCGCAGTACACTGACGAAGACAGACTCTTAAAGGCATTCAACCAGCTCGACCCTGGGTTTGGCAGCTGTGTCGGGGCTTGCTGGGCTTTAAAGGCATCTAGGATAGCCATCAGAGTTTGTCCCATCTCTGTCTGCATGAAAGGAGTGGCAGCCGGAGGGGGAGGAACCACATTCTGCGGAGACTGTATATAGATAAGGTAAACGTCAAAAATTGGCCTAACTCATTGCTTAAAATGGAATGTTTTATGTGACCTTTTACACATGGGCACACCATTGATTCCGCTGCATAGTTTGTTCGCAAACTAATGCTCGAGCGGGGTGTTCCAGTGTTGTGGACTTCTTTCTCATATGATCATTTGTTCAAGTGATACCACTTTGTAAGATCCAACTCCCCCTTTCGAGGAGTTAACCCGAATCTTATGCCCAGAACCGCCGCCTTACGGTGACACTAACACACGGGTTAGTCGACACCGCAAGTCGTCGATTCTGCCAGCTAGCACGATCATAAACCTGTTCGGCCAAAATGAGAAACAGAAGTAAACAAAAGAGTAAACATCATAGTCCACAGTCACAGTACTATCATATATATATCAAATGAAAAGTACACCATGAATAGTACAAAATGAGTACAAAATGAAAGAGTCATAAGGGCTTATGCTCGGTACATCAAATCAAATAACTCTCTCTCTTAAATCAAAAAGCAGCGAAATCTAATCAACTAAACTCATCCCACATGAGGACACACAGTAGTAGTAGTAGTCGGTGGTGACGGAATTTGCTCCTCAAGTCCTGCCATCTCGTTGTGTTGGTACTCCATCTCCTCGAGCTCCTAAAATGATATGGTCACCGACCATTAGTCAAAAAGACTAAGTCGTTTCCTCCGCACCTCGCCCTGCAACTCTTAGGCACTGAGCGGGAGGATGAAGTGGATGACAATAAGGGGTAGCAAAATGGAAGCATGTGACAGAAGCTAACTAGCAAGTGTATAATATAGTTCTACATCTATCAGTTCTAAAAGAAGTAAAGTGCAGTACAGTAAGTAAAGAACTGGAAATAAAGCAGAAAGTAAGGCTACACTACCACTATGCTATCATCACAGAGCGTACCTTAACTTATAAAAATGCTCATACAAATTTATAAGTTAAGGTTTCCAGGAATTGTAACTTATCATATAAAACAACTCATACTAATTTATATGATAAGGATCTATGAAGCGTATGAACTAATGAGTATGAATGATTATGTTATGGTTATGCAACATGCAAGTGCAACACACACACGCGACTCTGAGATCCCAGACCTTTAGTTCCCACATTTCGAGAGCTAGCATCACTCTCAGATACCACCGTTGTGGCTACGACAGCAGCGGATCGGGCTTCTCCGCTTTCTAGGCGGGTATACACACTACTAGGCCTAGACCTCTCTTGTACGCCTCTGTACACATCCTAGGTGCACTCTAGAGTCTCTGCGTACTAATTGCTAACTGCCTGCTAGACTTTTAGGTCGGGTATACGTCTTCAGGGATTATCTGCCTGACCGCAGTATTAAACAACATACTGGCCCTTCCACCCGTACACCTCACCCGAGTCACCGTACTGCCATCAGTGTGACGATTGGCCCAGTACTGCATGACCCACCACCATTTACTTTATGTACATGCAATTATTTCAACTCGAGCCTCCAGCTCGCAGGACCAACCTGTCCTTATTCCTCCAACCCTTCCTGGGTGAGCAAGTAAACCAACCACTTCCTTCCAACTCTACACGGGTGAGCAAGTAGTCAACAGACTCCAAGTCCCTCCAACCCGACATGAGTGAATATATAACTCATCAATTCCCTCCAATCTCTGCACGGGTGAGCAAGTAGTCAACAGACTCCAAGTCCCTCCAACCCGGCACGAGTGAGTATATAACTCATCAATTCTCTCCAATCTCTACACGGGTGAGCAAGTAGTCAACAGACTCCAAATCCCTCCAACCTGGCACGAGTGAGTATATGTACCATTTCCCTTAGCCTAGTTTACTACTCTTGTCTACCGATTATTAAACTTAGTAGTTTAGGGTTAATCCCAGGACTGCCCAAGGTATGCCCAATGAAGGGGTCTCGAAGGCACTAGGAACCAAGATGGAATTAAAATCCAAAGTTCCCTTTCAAGGATAATTGCTTTTAGTTGATGTCTACCCATAATCCACACTCAACTCTCCTTATTACTCTTGGGCGATCCTAATGACTTAAGTTGTTATCGGGGAGGGCGACGGTCTTCCGTCGACCTCCACTCCAATTATTACCCAATGACTTGCACTTTTACCCTCATCACTAATACGACACTACCCACCAGGGTTATACTTTCAATCGTAATCTCTAGCTCAATTGTCGATCTATCCCCCGGTGGGTCCTTTGATATAACCTATTTTTACTATGCGCAGCCCATGACCTAACACCACCCCGAAATCAAACTTCTAATCCCTTGGGCCATATGTCTCAAATTATTTATCCTAGGGTTGTATGGACCTATATGATGACCATGATGATTTCCATAATTTTCCAAATTAATTACATCATTAAATTAATTTCTTCAATTAATTCTTCAGGTCATTATACACATGAAGTATAATAAATTATAATCCTACTGATGTAAGAAATTTTCCTAACCTATAATATGGTGAAATATCACTATCTTCCAAGCATCATAATGTTCCCTTAAGTATTTCTATTTATTCTTTAATTAACACAAAATCAACATAATTATCATTTTCCAAATGAAGTACAAGGAATTCATTCACAAAAATTCTAGGAAAACTACAGAGTACATGTATTGATACTCTAAGGCTAAATACAGAGTTTCATAAACCTCTAAGGTACAATAGCCTAACAATCCATTTTTAAGTAATTTACCAAAATGCCATTATAAGGTTTTGAACATTACTGAGACATCCAAAAATATTAAGATAATTATACAAGGCTCTTTATATAGTAATACATCTCTAGAAATTTTCCACAATTTTTCTACTGCATATTTCTATCAATTTCCAATTAAATGTAAATAAGGGCAAAATTGTAAATCCACATAATTCCAGTTACAAAATTCATAAAATAGAGAAATAAAATTTATAGGAATTAACTATGTCTTCCTTGTGATCATGACAAGATTTGGGGATTTATCTCCATACTAAATCAATTTCCCAATTTATTTATCAAAAAGGTCTAATATTTTAAAATTCCAAATAATGGAATTTTTGATCCCAAAAATCCCATAGTTAAATTGAGGGGTTAACTTTACCCTAATGGACCTTTGGATTCCATTCCATGATTTTTGGGTGTCTTAATTAGGCTGAATACACATTATTTCATTTTAGGCTAAATGCACACCAAGCCTATAACAAGCCAACACATGCAAGTGGGTTTACCCAATATGCAGTGGTCCAAATTAGATAAAATTTTAAACATACACTTATAATGTCCCTAAGGACATGTCACCAAAATTTGGGGCTCTTTGGAGTTGAAATACTCCAAAAATCACATTTATTTCATTTATCATATTTTGACTGAAACTATAGAAAATATTCCCCCAAAATTCTCATTTTTGGGTAGGGGCTAGACATGCCAAAATAAGTCACATGACCAAAATTTTAGCTCATGTGGACTCCTGGTTTGGCATGGGCATCCATTTTACTTTCTGCCCTAGCATAGGACCAGTCCTAGGAAAATAGCCCTACAGCCCAGACCACTGGATCAAAATTGGATTTTAAGATGGCAATTTAAATCTAACACATAAGGCTACATTTTTCATTCAGGGGTCAAGTTCTGGTGATGCCTCTAAGTGCCCTAAATATCACATGCAAACTGACTGTATAAATGTGACAAGTATTAAATATTCATAACATTATTACTATATCATTTAATTTGATTTGCACGAATCCTAAAGAGCAAATAGACGACATCTGTTCATCGTCCCAAATGGATCAACGACCCCGATTTAGTTTTCCTGGGCTTACTTTACTGGCTGTTTCCGGGCAGCTGAGCCGCCACCACCGCCGGCGGATGTCGCCACCACCTTCACTAAGGTGAGGGCTAGCGTTTCCCGGCGGTGACGCCGCCGGAATTGGCTCCTCCGGCGAACCAAAGCAAGAAGTAAAAGCTCGGAAATTCTCACCTAGCTCTCATGGCATCGGGCTCAATTGAGCCCGATATCTCCCCTAAATGATCTAGACAGCTAGTACAGAGAGAGGGGCATCAAAACGAACCTGAGTTGGTGGCTGGCGGCGAGTTTGGCGGCGGTTTGCCATGGAAGAGCTGCTCCGGCGATCTCCTGCCCGAAAGCTCGTTTCTCCACCAATTTCCTTGTTCCATCAGTCGATTTCAACTCCTCTCCTCTCTCTGAAGCTAATGGTGGGATTATCTTGAGCTGGGGTGGGCTGTATAAGGAGTTAACCTTGGATGCTTCACCACTGCCGCAATCTGGCCATCCCAGCCTCCTAAAACCTCTGAAATACCTCTGGGAAGTCAGCCAGAAGGCTTTGGGCAGAAGGAGCCAAGGCCAAGTGGCCTCCTTCCCATAAATCTACCTTCTCTCTCTTTTTGGTGAATTCTCCAAAATGCCCCCATGCATGTGCTCTCTCTCCACAACCAGAGAGGTGGGGTTGGTATTTGACTCTTTGGGCTGCTAATGGGCCATATTTGGTGGGCTTGGCCCAAGGGAAATGGCCTAGTCATTATTTTTCCTCTTTAGGCCCATTTGTTGACTTTGTTGACTTTTTTGGATTGACTTGGTCAACATGGTGGGTGGGCTGACCCCACTTGATGGTCATGGACCTAATGACACCACCCAACTTGGGTTGGGTCAAGGGGGGTGCCCTACTTAGGCTAATTGGGCCTATGAGTGTGGGTTTGACCAATTTAGGCCCAAGGTTGACTTGGGTCAACTAGGGTCAAAGTGTTGACCCAGTTGCATGCCCTAGGGTCCACTTAGATTGTTTTTAGGATTAGGGCAATGTGGTGGGGTCATGGTGTGGCTAGGGTCCCTATTTAGGCTAGTTTGACCTAGCTTGACTTGGTCCTATCGTGGGCCCCACATGGCCACAACCCACTACTTAGGGTCAACCTAGTTAATTCTTGTTTATTTTATGGTCCAGGCCATATTCACTAGCGATGCACTGTATATATGCAAAAATCAGGTATCCTATTAAAATTTTCTAATCCTTTTCTCTTTTATGTACTATTAGGCTTCTTAACCCGGATGTATGACTAAAATAACACCGTACTTTCCATGAAAACACGAAAACAGGAACTAAGAAAAATTCTCCATGAAGGAAGTGAACTTGGGATGCATGATGGAGTTCTTTTCAATGGTTTAGGAACCTTCTGCTACAATGAATCAATTGTTCGAGATGATATTGTCCAAGCAACAATAAATGCTGAGTCAGATCATTTGTCTTTCTTTCTTTGTTCTTCACGTAAAACCTGTTAACTTTATAGACAAAATACTAACAATTATTATTAGATGATGTATCATCTTACGCTCATTCCAATATCTTCTAAAGGTAGTTGTCATTTTAAGGGCTCGTTCTGTGGGGCAGAGCTTCTGTCGTGAATTTGTGGACGTCGGATGTGTGTGACAAACAGAGCCAAATATATCTCATTCTAAACCCCCCAACAATTGTTCGTTGAATAATATTTGCATACTTCTTTAGTTCTTATGTTCTAATTTGATTTCATAAGTTGTTACCATGAGTGATAGTTGTACAAATTAATGTTCATCTCAGCTATAATTTTTGTTTTGAATCCTTTAAGATTGTTTTGAAGTCAAACATCTCAATGTTGTCTTTATAGAAAATTGGTTATGTTTCTTAATATATAGATAACATATGAAAATACTTGCAATTTATATTATTTTACCGCATTATAGAGTTATTATTATGCCAGAAAAGATACGCTGGTTACGGGTACACAATATAGACATCCCAACATGGGTGTATCTATGTTAAGACATGCTTGGGCACATGCCCGGCCGTGAAAACAACTAAATTCCACCTAAGGCTCTGTATTTCCTTTTGGATTAACCTAGACACACACTTACTCCACGCCTTAATATTCCACTACATCTGCATCTGCTCCTACTTCTTCCTCGACGACGGCGTTGTCTACTCATCCTCGACGTCTTCGTCCCAAAGAAGAAGCCATCAAGTATGCTAATTGAATGCTTATATTTATAGTAAATTTCACTTGCAAGATGGTTTTATATTATGTTATTAACTTATTATTCTAACATGCAGGTTATCCTTCAGGCCTTGAGCTTGCAATTTGTGTTATAATTGTTAGTTATTTTATAATATGTCCGCACGCGTGTTAGCCCGACTCGGAATAGGTTACGGGTTCGTGTCGTTCTAGGGTTAGGCTCTACGCTGGAAGTACTATAAATACCCATTCCATACTTAGATGAGGTATTGTAGAATACTTTGAGCGGAGCTCTAACATTCTCAAAGTAGCCTAGGTTTTCCGCTCCGTGTTCTGCGTTTTTTTTTTCGATCCCGATTCCGCCGTTCGTCTTCCCCGATCGCGAACTACGAGCGCCGCTGCTTTTCACGATTCCGCTGTGCCCGCTCCGCCGTGGGAAGGGAGATAAGTTCACATCGCTGGTTTTCCCGACTTCTGCCAGCGCTCGATCGAAGATCTGTGCTGTAAGGATCGCTGCCTGGTAGGTCTCGCCGTGGTGTGGAGTTTTCAGATCCGGTCGCCGCTCATCTATTCCGGCTGCCGCTCATCAAATCTCCGGCCAGATCTAGGGAAATAAATCATATCTGGTGATCGAAGGCATCGCCGGTTTTTTTTATTGCCTCTGCAAATTCTGGCGCTCTGGCCTTTGCTCTGTTGGACTGGATCTACCAAAAGAGAGTAGATCTACAAGGAAGAGGTCGTTGGAAGTCCATTGCTCGCTGAAATCTGCTCTGCCTTTGCTCGCAGAAATAGCGCCGTCTCCGCTTCTTCTTTGCAGATCCGCCGTCGTTGCCGCTCAGATCTGTGAAACCTAGATCTGCCGCGCCACTCCTGATTTTTGTTGGATCTGTAGGAGGAAGTCTACGATCTGTCCTTCTGACAGGAGTTCATGTGCAGAATCAAGGAGTCTTCACATTCCTAATCAAGAGGAATTCAGATCCTGTCATTAGGAGTTCTTGATCTGAAATTGATCTGCTTCCTCCAAAGTTATCAAGAAGTTGATCTGAAAAATTAATCTGGAATCTGTTTTGGCTTTGTAGAAGATCAAGGGATTTTTTTTCTCTTGGGTTGTGCTCTGATTGGGTTGCAGCTTTGCCTGGATATAAGTGCCATCTGAAGGTGTACTATTTCTTAGGCGTTGTTGCTCAAAGGAAGTTCTTCTTGCTTCTGGCGATTGTGATTAGCCGGAGAGCAGGAGAAAATTCTAATTTTTTGGATTGGATCCGAAGACCCGTGTCTCGTCTCTGCGCAACTCAGGTGACTCCTTTCTGGTTTTTCTACTGTTCTAAATTTAGCGAGATGTCGAAGGTTACCTCCTACGACATCGTCAAGCTTCAGTCGTTCGACCTCTCCGAGTTCCATGCTTGGAAGCTGCACGTCCAACTTGGTATGAAGGAACGTGAAATTTTTTACACGGTCCTGAGTGACTTTGCCACTACCGAAGAGGACGTGAACGAGTTGCAGTGGAGAAAGGACGAAGACTTCTGCAGGGACTACCTCTTAAATTCACTGAACCCTAGACTCGCCCTGACCTACAGCAGTCATAAGACCGCAAAGGAAATCTGGGATCGCTTGAATGCGCACTTCCAGAAGGAAGAGGGATTGTCGAGGACTCTCCTTGGGGAGAGGCTCTTCACTTTAAAATTCAATTTGAACTCGTCAATCACCTCACAAATAATTGAACTGGAGAGTCTGCGTCTCAAGCTGGAGGACGATAAGTCCGATATCTCGGATAATCTCTTTGTATGTCTTATTCTTAGCAAGCTACCTCCTGAGTGGTTGACCTTCAAGACTGAAATGCACAGACTGAAGGAAAAGATCGCATTGGATGAACTCAAAAGGTTCATTCATATCGAGGATCAAAACATTGCAGGGAAGAGACAAGAACAAGGTGGGCAGTCCTCACAGACTCTCAACTTTGTGTCTCGACCCAGCAAGCCTCGTAGGAAGCCACCAGCGCCCAAGAGTGAGGCCACTACACAACTATTGCCTAAAAAGCCCTCTTTCAAAAAGAAGAGGGGCAAGTGCCATAACTGTGGAAAGTGGGGACACTGGGCGGCTGATTGCAAGGCCCCGAAGAAAAAGGAGGAAGCCCCTCAAAATGTGGCGAACATGCTCGTTGATGCTTCTGACCCCAAGTCCTTTGTGGCTATGATCGGGAGCAGTCACAGCAGTTCGTCCGCAGAGTGGTGGCTTGATAGCGGTGCTACCTGTCATGTGACGAATGACAGAGGAATACTGGCTGAGGTCAAGGCGGTCCAGGAAAAGGTGGAGAACTGCAATGGAGGAGAGACTCAGGTGACCCATGCAGGGACAGCCGAGCTGGTCCTCTCATCAGGTAAAATTTTATTTCTGCTTAATGTAAAAGTAGTTCCAAATTTAACCAAGAACTTGATTTCCATTAGTCTATTAGATAAGGCTGGGATGACCTTCACAACTCAGAACGGTAGAATGACCTTAGCAGTCAATTCACATTATTTTGGGTGTGCGTACCTGATCAACGGAATGTATAGACTTAGCTTAAACAATGATAGCATTCACCAAATTAGTTCAAACCTTATTGATCCTAAGTTGTTACACAACAGACTTGGACATGTAAACTATAGGAAAATGCTAGAGTTAGCTAAGAGTCATAACATCCCCTTAGATCTGTCGATTCGATTTGACAAGTGCGAGGTGTGTGCTCAGACCAAGATCACTAGAAAGCCTTTTAGATCGGTTTCTAGGAGCACGAAACTTCTTGAATTGATACATTCAGACCTCTGTGATTTTCGTAGTCACGTCACTAGAGGGGGAAGGAAGTATTTGATTACGTTCATAGACGATTTTTCAAGATTTTGTCATGTATATCTGTTAAAATCGAAAGATGAAGCCTTTGAGACGTTTAAGACTTTCAAGTCTCGTGTGGAAAATCAGTTAAATCTGAAAATTAAGAGATTTAGAAGTGATCGAGGAGGAGAATACACTGTTACTGGGTTCAAAGAATTTTGTGCCTCTGAGGGAATAATTCTTGAAACAACAGCTCCTTACTCACCCCAGTCGAATGGTGTTGCCGAGCGTAAGAATAGAACTATAACAGAGATGTTGAACTCTATGCTCCTCACAGCTGGCATGCCTAATTCCTTTTGGGGAGAAGCAGTTCGTGCTGCAAATCACATTCTGAATAGAGTGCCTCATTCTCAGCTCATGTCTACCCCGTATGAGCTATGGCACGGTCATCCTTGTAGATACGATACTCTAAAGACTTGGGGTTGTATTGCCTATGTGCGTATACAAGACCTTAAGAGGCCTAAGGTGGGACCTAGAACAATGACATGTGTATATCTAGGCAGTGCAGAAGATAGTGCAGCAGACAGATTTCTCGATCTATCCACGAATACCGTGATAGAGTCTAGAGATGCTATATTCTTTGAAGATAAATTTGTCAAGGATCATGGTTTATCTGTCTCTGGGTCTAATGATATGATTTCAGAATCTATCGTAGAACCTGAAGCTGGCCCCTCTGGCACTGCTCCTCAACCGTTAGAGGTGGAACCTGTTCCACTTAGAGCATCTACAAGAGAGAGGATCCCTAAGAACTTTGGTGAGAATTTCGTCACCTATCACTTAGAGGATGATCCATTCTCCTACCAGGAAGCAATGAGATCTAGAGATTCGTTGATGTGGGCAGAAGCCATTGATGATGAGATGGACTCGCTGCTACATAACAATACTTGGCATCTAGTTGACTTGCCGAAAGGCGCTAAAGTCCTAGGATGCAAGTGGGTGTTGAAGAAGAAACTTCATAGTGATGGGTCTATAGCCAGGTATAAAGCACGTCTCGTAGCTAAAGGTTATAAACAACAGGGGGAATAGACTATTTTGATGTTTATTCACCTGTGTGTCACCTATCGACTATCCGGATTCTTCTAGCCTTAGCATCTATCGAGAACTTTATAGTTCATCAGATGGATGTGAAGACAGCCTTCTTAAATGGAGAGCTTGATGAAGAGATCTACATGGCACAACCTGAAGGTTATGTGCAAAAAGATCAAAAAGATAAAGTGTGCAAACTGGATAAATCAATCTATGGGCTTAAACAAGCGCCTAAGATGTGGCACATGAAGTTTGACCAGGTGGTAAAGAGTCTCGGATTTCAGTCCAGTCTCTCAGATAAATGCCTTTATCACCGCTCATTGTCGAATCAGACAGTCATCATATGCTTATATGTAGATGACATGTTGATTTTGGGGTCTAATCTTGCTGCAGTTAGGGATATTAAATCCACTTTGGCAGAAGCTTTTGACATGAAGGACCTCGGTCCTGTAGATACCCTATTAGGTATGAAGGTCAGAGTTGACAAGGGTCGAGTTACTCTTAGTCAGGCTCATTATATTGAGCAACTTCTTTCTACCTGGGGATATGTTAACTGTAGGCCGGCTGAGACACCGTTTGATCATAATGTCAAGTTGAGTCCTAATGAAGAGACCAGCATTGATCAAGTTAAATATTCCAAAATAATTGGTAGTCTCATGTACGCCACAAGTTGTACAAGACCAGACATTGCTTTTTCGATTAGCATGCTGAGCCGTTTTACCAGTAATCCAGGCAAAGAGCATTGGGAAGCCCTAGACAGGCTGTTAAGATACCTGAGAGGTACTAAAGATCATGCTCTGTGCTACACTGGTTACCCACCTACTGTGGAAGGACATTCTGATGCCTCGTGGTGTTCAGAAGCCGGGAACAGCAAGTCTACCAGTGGATATATATTCACCTTGGGAGGAGCTGCTATAACTTGGAAATCCAAAAGACAGACCTGTATAGCATTGTCGTCTATGGAAGCCGAGTTGTTTGCCTTAGCCTTGGCCGGTGAAGAGGCAGATTGGATCAGGAACTTGATTCTAGACATCCCTTTGTCTAAGCTTCAAGTCAACTCGTTGAGCTTGTACTGTGATAATCAAGCAGCAGTTCAAGTCGTTAAGAATGCTCTCTATAATACAAAGAGGAGACATGTACGACTGAGACATGCATTGTTGAATTATCTAAAAGAACAAGGAATTATCACTTTGATCGATGTGCGTTCGAAGGATAACCTGGCTGATCCATTGACGAAAGGAATGCCCAAAGACCGACTAATCAAAACAGTGGGGGAAATGGGACTAAAGGCGATTTAGTTCAGCCTTAGTTCAGCAATAGGCGATTTAGTTCAGCCTTTTGTCCAAATGTTTTGACTATTCTGATTTCCTTTGTCAAAGCAAGCATGTTGTGCTCCGTTGATGCTCTTGGTTGCTGAGTTCGGATCTGGTAAGTTGTTTCATTCCAAACTTGATGCTAATAACTTCACCTGGATTCGGCTTTTGCCTTGGAGGAGAGTGTTATTCCAAACTTGATAACACAATCTGACTTGGTCTTGTCTCTTCTTCTGGAGATTGGTTCCATTCCAAACTTGATGAGTTCCAATTGACTTTAGAAGGGCAGTAACCGTGACATTCCATATAGGATCACAGATATAGCTGCGGTGTCCAGAAGTCTGAGATCGTTTCGGTTGAAACAGATATCAGGTTCTGAGGTAAAACTATAATACTCTGTGAACGTGTCCTCCCAGCCAAATTAAAATGATTAATACTAAGTTCTTTTTGTAGAACTAGATATTTGCAAATTTGCAAAGGATAGAATTCATTCTGAAATGAAATTCTCTGTTGAAATTGCAGGAGCTGCTGGGATAGGAGGAGCACTGGTTGACTGGAATCCGGATCAGGATGATCTTTTGGATGATGAGTTTTAGAGCGTTTTTAGTTTCTCTCTTGCTACTTCTGTTTAGAGCACTGTTTAGCTCTTCGTTTATGCACTGTTTTGTTTGGACTTTCTAGCTCTCTGTTGATTTGTGACGCCAGGCATATAAGGCCTGTGTCTTGTTGTACCTGAGACTATTTATGTGTTGCAGCTGAGTTTTGTTTACTTATGCGTGCATACTATTCTGTGCTTAAGTCTAATTTTGTTTGAAACAGGTGCTGGACACGGTTGTGTATGATTCACATTTGGTTGAACTTTACACAAACCACCCTCTATCCGAAGTCTGGGTACACGACGGACATAGGAGGAGATTGTTAGTTATTTTATAATATGTCCGCACGCGTGTTAGCCCGACTCGGAATAGGTTACGGGTTCGTGTCGTTCTAGGGTTAGGCTCTACGCTGGAAGTACTATAAATACCCATTCCATACTTAGATGAGGTATTGTAGAATACTTTGAGCGGAGCTCTAACAATAATTTCTCTTGCAATTTGGGCAAGACTTATCTGAAAGCCAACACAACATGCTAGCTGCTGAGGCTAGAAGTAGGAAGAAGACAAGAAGATCGAAGAATGAGTCCGAGAAAAAGAAAGAAATTAATCCTCAAGAGTAGACTGTTTATTTTAATTTTTTTCATGTATTGAGTTTAATAGAGATAAAAGCTCAATTGATTTGTATTGAGGGTTTGGGCTATCTCCCACCTTCTATTTTTGATCATTAATAAAAAAAAATTATTGAGATTCTCCAAATATATTTTCTATTTATTATTGTCTTTTGTCTTGTATCTTTTTTTATTTTTATTTAATCGCAAATAAATGAATTTAAACATTTTAAATATATTTTGTAAACAATTATAAAAATATTAGTGACCAAATATTTTGTCACTAATAGTAGACATTTAGTGTCAAAAAATAGTTCTCACTAATAATGCATATTTAATGATGAAACTACTAGTCACTAAAAATGTATATTTAGTGACAAAAATAAATGGTCACTAAAATTGTGCATTTAGTGACGAAAATTAGTTGTCACTAAAAACAAACATTTAGCCTTTTGCAACCAACTTGTGACGAATTAAATTTTGTCACTAAATGTATTTAGTGACCAATCCGTAATATTTAGTGACCAAACTTTTTGTCACTAAATATCAACTTTCTTGTAGTGCATGCGGCCTTGGTCACAGCCGGCGCCGCGATACACTACAACAAAGCATACATATCGCGGCGTTTTTTAAACCTTTCACGGCGCTTTTTAAACGCCACCATACCTATGGCGGCGTTTTGCCAAACGCCGCAAGTTTACTGCGAAAAGAGGCGCCGCTAAAACCTTTGTGGCGTTTGTACATAGCGCCGATATTGCCTAATGCATACAACGGCGCTCGTATATCTAAAAACGCGGCTAACACAAATATCGAAATCCGCGGCGCTTTTTCATAGAAATTATAAACGCCGCCAAATGTTTTAGTTTGTTTTTAAAAAAATTAAAGCAGTGTGCCTCCTGCTTGCTCCATCGGTACATTAAATAATGTATCGCATCAGTAGTCATATCCAGTCAAGAAGGAATGCCCATGAAAGATAATTCTCAACCCCTATTACAACCAAAACCTATTTTTAACTGGTATCAGGTCAGTCTCAAGGTAGCACTGCATCCATATTTCATTCTCAAAGCAGACAATCTTGTAGATAAACTTTATAATCTGACGCAGGTTGGAAATAATTTCCATAATTCCAGTGTCTCTCACTCTCTCTACGAATAAATAAATAAATACTATAAAACCGTTATATTAATTGAAGCAAAATGAATATGAAAGCAAATAATCAAGTTCATTAGAGACAAACACACAATAGGTTTCAATAAATAAAAAGAACTTTCTCAAAAAAAGAAATGAAACAACGCCACAAAACTGATCTTCAAATTTATCAATGAATGAGAGCCCAAGATCTTCGAAATTCATTACTTATTATAATGGTTTGCACACATATAGCCGAAATCGATCCGCACATAGCAACGCCCATCCTCTTTTTTTTTTCCATTTTAAGCGCGAAAGAGGCGAGGTATTAACGGCGCGCCGCTAAGCGGTGCTGGCTCACCATGACTGTGATGGTAGACTTGCATGCAGGCATGGGCGGATCTAGAGGGGGGCCACAGGGACACGTGCCCCCCCAAATTTTTTGAAAAGTTTGATTAGGTTTGGTTCGCCCAGACCGGTGTCCCCCCAAATTTTTTTTTTTGAACAGCGATTTAGGGTTAGCCGGTTCCCGATTCCGCTGTCCTAGAGCCCGATAATGTACAAGCTTTTGAAGTTTGCATTAATTCTTTCGGTGGCTACTGCAAGTGTAGAAAGTGTGTTCTCGGACATGAACTACGTCAAGAACAAGTTGCGCAACAGTATGAGTGATCAAATGTTGAATGATTGTCTAGTTACTTTTATTGAGGGAGATGCATTTTTTTAAAGTCCGTGACGATGATGTTATCGATCGTTTTCAAAAAATGAAGACTCGTCGTGGACAAATGTAATTTTCTTGTGTAATTCTGTATTTTCTGATTTGGTGAATTAACTGTAGTTTTGTATGAATTTGCAATGTCAAAAATTTTACATTATCTTGTTGTTTCATTTAAAAAAAATTTATGCCCCCCCATTGCAAAATTCCTGGATCCGTCACTGCATGCAGGGGCCATGAAAGTTCAATAGCTTCAGGAGATATTGTTTGTTGTTTGGCACCAAATAAACTGCAGGAACAGAAGAAGAACATGCTGCCTTCCATGCATTCATGAAATATATCACAATATATAGAAACTATACACTTGAAAATTACTAATTAATTAAAAATCCCTAATAAATTAATGACTGTATATATATAAACTATATAAACTATATATATATATATGGGGGCACTGAAAAAACGCGCAGCTCGTTTTTGATAAATATACGCGCTCCCCAGAAAAACGAAAAAAACACCTTCTAGAAAGCATTTTTAGAAAAAGTGGTCAACATGAAAGTTGTAGATCTCGTCTAGATCTACAACTTTCATGTTGACCACATTTTCTAAAAATGCTGTCTAGGGGGTCTATTTTCAAAAGGCGCGAAGGGAGCTCCGCCCGGTAAATATTACGATTTATATTTATTGCGCGGACCCCCTTCGCGCCTTTTGAAAATAGACCCCCTTCGCGCCTTTTGAAAATAGACCCCCTAAACAGCATTTTTAGAAAAAGTGGTCAACATAAAAGTTGTAGATCTCGACGAGATCTACAACTTTCATGTTGACCACTTTTTTTAAAAATGCTGTCTAGGGGTGTTTCTTTCGTTTTTTTCGGGGAGTGCGTTTTTTAGGCCCTAACACGCTGCGCGTTTTTACATTAAATCCTATATATATATATATATACACGAGTGACAGGCACGGGCCTCCGGCCCGATGGCTACGCGCCACTGTACCTTGCTGGAGACGATGGGCTTCGCCCGCCCCCCTCGGGCTTTGCCCGACCGCCCCCGATGATTACACGCCACAGTACTCGGCTGGCGGGCTTCACCACAGTACCCAACCGTCTGTTTTTTATAATTAAATAAAAAATAAAAGTGATATTTATAATAATTAAGTTCAAAATAAAATAATTAATTAAAAAATAAAACATTAAGAAGCAGACGGGTGAACAGTGGCGCGAGGACTGTTTACCCGCCTCCTATTTATAATAAAACATTTAATAAATTTAAATATATAAAATATATAATAAAAAATGTTATATAAATATTAAAACAGGCTGCCCCGCAAGCAGGCCAACCCGCGAAAATCGAGAAAACCTGCACGCCAGCCAGCCCGCCAAACAGAAATTCCGCAAGTCCGACCGAAAGCCTGCCAGCCCACATTACTTCAAACAATAATTGCGAAATTTTCAATTTATACCCGAAAATTTCCTTTGAACGGGCGGTGTGGGACTAAACAGGCGGGTGAACAGTGCACCCGCCTATTTTAGTCCCACACCGCCCGTTCAAAGAAACTTTTTGGGTATATGGGCTGGCAGGCTTGCGGTAGGGTTTGCGGAATTTGGCGGGCTTGCTGGCCTGCAGGTTTTCGCGGGTTGGCCTACTTGCGGGGCCGCTTGTGGGTTTTGCTAATTTAATTTTGAAATTAATTCACATAGGTTTAGGACTGTCCTAAAGTAGATTTAGGAGGTCTATAAAAAAGTCTGGAAAGAGGATTGGTTTGATTCAACGATTCATGATCAAAGCTCTGAAATCCGACGACCACATAATTATCACAGTATTTCTTTATAATATGTTATATATATATAACTATATAAAATACCTCTCTGCTGTCATTTCTCTTGGTTTTGGCGACGAAGTCGTCGACGTTGAAGACATTTTGGATAGGCTGAAGAATAACAAACTTTTAAACTTGAATATATCAAGAATAAACAATATTCAATATTCAAAACACTTGATTTATATATTTAGTCAAATGCTTAAAAATATTTATGAACATACCTCTTTGAAAAATAGCCTAAGCTCAGCTACTAGAGCTTTTGAAGTCTTCTCTATCCCTCTAGTGATCTGAACGGGATTTGCACCAGCAGCAATCACCTGGAGAATAAGCTCTGAGAGCACCGGCCTCCAGCCACCTAATTAATAAGCAACCTTCCCAAAAAAACAGATGAGATTGTGTTAATGGAAGAGTTAAAAGTGGCAAATATAGCTGTTCAGACCTTGCTGAAGCTCACATTGGCAGTACAGATGGGCAGCGGCAGCGTTATCCGACGGACGAACGACAGTGAAGGTTGTTGTAGGGATGTTCAATATGCAAATCTTATCGTACTTATTGTAAATCGGTCACCAACATATTTTACTCATGATCATACTAAGAAATATTAATTTAATATGCAAATTCCAAACAAAACAACAAATAAATATATCCAATCAGAAAAGTGCCAACATATTTTACTCATGATCATACTAAGAAATAATAAAATGTGTCAAACATATTCCAAAAATTTTAAAATGATATAAACTTTTAGCAAAATAGTTGCATGGATAAAAGAACCCAAGTAAATTCAAGACATGCTAGCATGAGCCATTTCAATTCATGCGATACCGTCGTTGTTTTCTCCTTGTTCACCTGCTATCAAATACCTTCATTAAAACTCTTCCAAAGTCAGTCATACATTAACACACAATTTAACAAACTGTTGTTAAGGATTGTCCCTGCGTCCTTGTAAAACATAGCAAAATGTTGTCGTTCTGCATTGCATTCCCCCTATTAGGGTAAAATTATAAGACAGTAGAATACTACAGAGTAGGCTATTTACAACTAAAGCTACAATGTTGTTGCAATGTTAATTATCGGTGTTGATGCACGAATTGCGTCCTCCAATAAACGGGTTGTTCGATCTCACAAGCTAGAAGAATAAGGGGGTTGCAGGGATAGTGGCGAAGTTTGAAGCAAGGGGGAAACTTGCTTGAGCAAGGAAAGAGCTTGCTCGGGCAGAGAGGAGGCTTGATCAGAAGCTGTCGAGCAGACGTTATTTTGGCGGTTGAGCTCTGATGGTTAGACCGAGAGAGGGAAAGAAGAGACGGGGCCGCTTGTAGCGACGACAACAGACTTCGTCCGGCGCGGCTTGAATGCCACTCTTGCGACGGGCTTTTCCTTTAATCAAGAAGCAAGATTACAGCACGCTATTGCACCATTACATGTAAAAGCAGTAAAGAGTACAAGGGGAAGCTGGCGACTGAGAAAAAGAGGTGTCAGAGACTAAGTAAAAGAAACTGGGCGGACTGGCAATCTGAGTCCGCAGAGCCTGCTGGCAGAACTGTGGAAAGCTGGGCAGACTGGAAATCTGAGTCCGCAGGGTTTGCTGGTAGAGGCAGTTATCAGGCGCTTCCTCTAAATGAGAGGTCTCAGGGCCTATTTATAGGCCCGAGGGAAATCTTCTTGAAGCGGGGCCCAGTGACGTCATCATGGAGGACTGGGAGGACTCAGAGCAGGTCGTCGATGACCACAGCGGACTCGGCAGACTGGCGTTCTGAGTCCGCAGGTCGTCGGGAGACCTGAGCAGAGGAGGCGGCGCGGCCTGAGGAGCAGGTCGTCGATGACCTCGGCGGACTGGCGTTTTGAGTCCGCAGGTCGTCGGGAGACCTGAGAAGAGAAGGCGGCGCGGCCTGAGGAGCAGGTCGTCGATGACCTCAGCGGACTGGCGTTTTGAGTCCGCAGGTCGTCGGGAGACTTGAGCAGAGGAGGTGGCGCGGCATGAGGAGCGGGTCGTCGATGACCTCGACGGACTCGACGGACTGGCGTTTTAAGTCCGCAGGTAGCCGGGAGACCTGAGCAGAGGAGGCGGCACAGCCTGAGGAGCAGGTCATCGATGACCTCGGCGGACTCGGCGGACTAGCGTTTTGAGTCCGTAGGTCGTCGGGAGACCTGGGCAGAGAAGGCGGCGCGGCCTGAGGAGCAGGTCGTCGATGACCTCGGCGGACTGGCGTTTTGAGTTCGCAGGTCGTCGGGAGACCTGAGCAGAGGAGGCGGCGCGGTCTGAGGAGCAGGTCGTCGATGATCTCGGCGGACTCGGCAGACTGGCATTTTGATTCCGCAGGTCGTCGGGAGACCTGAGTAGAGGAGGCGGCGCGGCTTGAGGAGCAGGTCGTCGATGACCTCGTCGGACTCGGCGGACTGGCATTTTGAGTCCGCAGGTCGTCGGGAGACCTGAACAGAGGAGGCGGCGCGGCCTGAGGAGCAGGTCGTCGATGACCTCGGCGGACTCGGCGGACTGGCGTTTTGAGTCCGCAGGTCGTCGGGAGACCTGAGCAGAGAAGGCGGCGCGGCCTGAGGAGCAGGTCGTCGATGACCTCGGCGGACTCAGCAGACTGGTGTTTTTAGTCCGCAGGTCGTCGGGAGACCTGAGCAGAGGAGGCAGCGCGACCTGAGGAGCAGGTCGTCGATGACCTCGGCGGACTCGGCGGACTGGCATTTTGAGTCCGCAGGTCGTCAGGAGACCTGAGCAGAGGAGGCGGCGCGGCCTGAGGAGCAGGTCATCGATGACCTCGGCGGACTCGGCGGACTGACGTTTTGAGTCCGCAGGTCGTCGGGAGACCTGAGCAGAGGAGGCGGCGCGGCCTGAGGAGCAGGTCGCGCCAAGGGCAACAGAAGGGGCAGCAACCTGGAGCAGGCCACCCACCCTACGGGCGGCCTGGAGCAGGCTGCCCTAAGGCGGCGGCGGCCTGGGTAGGCCGCCGCCGCCTTAGGGCGGCCTTGGCAGGCCGCCCACCTCACGGGCGGCCTGGAGCAGGCCGCCTCAAGGTTGCGGCGGCCTGGGCAGGCCGCCCACTGAGGCCGGCGACCCGAGGAGCAGACCTCCCTCCTAGGGCTGACAGGCAACTGAGCTGGAGGGGGTCTCCGAGCCTGCGACGGTTGCGCTGGTCGAGGGTCGACACCGGCGGAACGTTCCAGCGGACTGATGCAGGTTGCCTCCTACAAGGAAGAATGCTGCGCGGTTAGCTGGCCAAACCGCGTTTCCTGCGAGAGTGAGCTATGAAAGCAGCCCGTCGTCCTACATGGCACGTGGTGGCTATGCGACCAGGGCGGTTAGACAGGGGAGACCGTCCTAGCCGCACGGCCTGAGCAGATAGGAGACCCTATCCGCCTGACCCAAAAAAGGAGGGCTAAGGCAGATCGCGACCCTTGGGGGGAAACCTTGAGCGGGTCGCGATTTGCGAGCTCGAGACCTTGGGAAGGGATTGCCGATTTTGGGGGTTAACAATCGGAACACATGTATGTGCATTTATTTCTATATTTGTGCTTGTATTAAACTACTAATGCATCCCTACATCCATGTGTAGGTATACACATGTAAGTAATGGGTGTGTTTGAAGGAGAGTTCTTCAAATTTGTTCTTCAAATTTCAAGTGAATATAGCATTCATGCTTATGAATAACTATTTCTGCTAATAACAATGTCCTAAATCAAATTTTGATGACCCTAAATATTTAAGATTGATTGGTTTACCAGCATCTAACTTATTTGACCCTCCAACAACTAGTATGCAACAAGATAATAATGTTAGGAGGTATAACTTTCTATAAGCACAACTGCATTGAAGTAAGATTACAAGTTCATAAACAAGATCATTTCAAAACCTAAGCAAGATCATGAATTTCAACTCTAGAGAGGATTTTATGAAGACTAGAAAGAAAGGCGTGGAGAAAGAATCAATCAACTCAAACCTGATCAAGGCTCTTTGATATGATCCTCACGATGGAGCTGGAGGCGAGGAATCCGTCCGGATCGTAATGTTTCGGCTCTCCGCGAGAATTCAAGGTCGGAACGAACTCCTTGAAGACGGCAAAGGGCCCGTGGAAGGTGGAAGCCTCGACCACCCAGGTGTTGACAGAATCACCGAGCTTGGAGACTAGAATCTCGGCGATGTCCTTCGATTCCGACTGCCGATCGAAGAATAACATGCCGACGAGTGAAGAGAACAATGACGAGGAAACCCCTAGGTCTTGGAGGCAGACGGATGAGGCGACAACTAAAACTCCGAGCACAGGACGGCGAGGAGAACCCTAGGTCTGGGAACCAGGCCGATGAAAAAGGGCGTTAGGCGGGATTTGGAAAGGGTTAGGCGCGGGATTCTAAAAATTTTCACGATAAAACGCCTAAAAAAGTGAACGAGCATTGACCACGTTGTTTTGAGAGAAAGCGTTGCGATATTTAAAAACAATGGCCGCGTTTTACAAAATACCGCAAAAAAACACCACACTAAGGCTCTGTTTGGTTGGGCTGTTGCTGATGAAAAGCTGCTGATGAGCTGTTGCTGATTGAGAAAGTGCTGATTCTGGAAAACAGAGTTTTGCTAAAAAACTGTTTGGGTAAAACAGAGTTTACAAAACAGAGTTTTCGAAAAGTTTGTTTGGATACGAAACAGAGTTTTCGATTTTTTTTCTTCAGTTATTAAATTACGATTCAATTAAATAATGAGAAGATACAATCTTTCATTGACAATACGAAGTAAAAGTTCTTTTATAACACCAGTAATTAAAGTTCATCCTTACATTTAGGAATTTCTACGATCTAGCCTCACACAGCTGATCAGCAATACTATTACGCAGGGCGATCATCTCCTCCACCCCACCTGCCGTGTCAGTGCATGTTTCTTGACGGCTTTGTGAGCTCATACCCTGGTCTCGATCTCTTTGCTCGTATTCACTGAAATCAATGTCCATACGCGAGGGGTGCCGCCGAATGAAATTGTGCAAACACATTGTGGCGATCACAATGGCTATTTGTTTGTCAAAACGATAGCTTGGCATGTCCCTTAGTATGGCCCATTTCTTCTTCCAAACCCCAAATGATCGTTCTATCACACTTCTTAGAGATGAGTGTGCGTGATTGAATATTTCTTGCCGTCCTTCGGCTCGACGACCACCACGAGCAAAGTCTGGTAGATGATAGCGTGTATCCTGATACGGTTTTAAGTATCCTCGTTGCAGAGGATAACCAGAATCAACCAAGTAATATTTTCCTGTAATTATTCCCAAAAAAATTATGACGAATACTTTTTCATGGTAATAAACAAACGAGCAAAATTTTAAATACTTACCTTGCGGTGGATTCGGAAATTCATAACGGGGATCACTTGTTGCGAAATTGAAAATGCGACTATCGTGCGCTGATCCCTCCCAGCCCGGCATAACGAAGGTGAAACACATGTTGAAATCACATGCTGCCATTACATTTTGAGTTGGAGTGCCGCGTCTCCCAATGTAAGGCACTTGACTTCCAACTGGGACACATGCGTGAACATGTGTTCCATCTATTGCTCCAATGCAATCCTTAAAGTAAGGCATGTACCGTCTATCATACAAAATCTCTGGCGGAGTACTGCTGAAATTCCTGTCCGATGGTTGAATTACTTCTTTTGCTAATTTCAGCAACGCACGTAGGCCGCGAGAAAAAAATCTGCTAGCAGTCTCTGTTGAATGCTGAAAGCGCTCGATTGTTTTTCTCATTGATTCGTTATGCGATAATATGTAAATCGTTAGCGCTAAGATTTCCCTGGATGCAGTCCTTCTTGTTCCCTGAAATCCACACTTCTCCTCTAGAGCATGCAGTAAATCCATGAAAATCTCTTGACTCATCATGAATGAGTCATGAAATCTAACCCGTGGTCCACGAAGCAGTTCTCCAAGCCATTTATCTCCTGTTTGATTTGAAGTCATACGTGGTACTGGAAGCCGTAATGAAGATATATATTCGGCTACCAAAGTTACTGTTGCTACCACATTCTGATGATGGGCAATCAAATAATTTCTACTTATCTCCTCCTCGTCGGCCGAATTTTCAGAGCCATCCGTAGACATTTTCTGTTTATAAAAGAATGCAGCAGTAATTAGCAATACAATTATCAATATCACAATATAACGTCCAATAACAATATAACATACACAGAGGTTGCAGTACTCGTACAGTAGTGTCTACAATAAACAGAAAATCAAAACATACATAACACCAATCTAAAGACCCATAACATGATAACATAAACATATCTGAATCTAACACTACTATTCCCCTCGGAGGAAGCGGTTACGTAACCACTTTAGGTTCATGCCATCTGGTAGGCATAAAAAAGTCTCCCTATGATTTTTGTCCATAAAGTACGTAATAGCAAAATCATGGAAGTCCTCATCTGATTCGACTTCCGGGTACGTGGCTAATTTGTCTATAGCCATACGAATGCTAAACTCTGTTGAAGATCTTTTGATGGGCTCCTGGATGTACCGACTGATGGTCTTAGAAGACTCCGCCAGGTCTTCTAAAACGGAGCTAACAGCTTTGGTTTTCCCTTTCCTCCTTTTCTTGCTAACTTCAGATGTAGCCGTCGTAGCACGTGGTTGAGGAACCTCGCCGACCTCTACGTCTTCATGCTCCGCATCTGACAAACCTACTTCGTCCACTGATTCTGGAACCTCGTTCATTGTATTGGGGTGCAAGCGTGATGCCCGGTGGCGACAACAGATAGGAACATCATGTTCATTTTCTCTTCTAATTCTGGATGAATTCCTGAAAACCGGAATTTCTTCGCAGCTGGTACAATCTGCCATAAATTGGTAAACATTATTAGAAGCCAAGAACTTTTATAAAAAACAAGTCAATAAACATAAATGAAATAATACCTTCAATCTTTCATCCCACCACTCGTCCGAGGCATCTATAGTCTTCCTGGAAGCATTCCACCCCAATCCGGTTTCACCGCGTTTTAGATCCGTCCATAACTTCCACTCTTTCTTCAGATGATCCCACTTATTTTTAAGTTGAACCTTATCATATTTTTTCCCAGTCATTTCTTCAAATTTTATCATAACATTTCTCCAACCCTCTTTATTAAAGTGAGTGGTCGGTCGGTTCCCAAGCTCGATCTCTTTGATACATATGTCACAAAAATTCAGTACGTCTGTATTATCCCAAAATGCAGCCACCCCACCATCTTTGGTTTTGACCATCCTTAAAAAACAAAATATGTTAATTTTTGCAATACGGATGACCTCACACATATAAATATACACACACATATACTCTCTCACACACACACACACATATATATACACACACATATATATACACACACATATAAATACACACACATACACACACATATATATACACACACATATAAATTTTTGCAATAAGGATGACCTCACACATATATATATACACACACACATATACTCACACACACACACACATATATATACACACACATATATACACACACACATACACACACATATATATACACATACACACACACACATATATATATACACATACACACACACACATATAAATACACATACACAAATATATACATACACACACATACACACACATATATATATATACACACACATAAACACACATATATATACACACACACACACACATATATGTACACATACACACACACACATATAAATACACATACACAAATATATACATACACACACATACACACACATATATATATATACACACACATAAACACACATATATATACACACAATCCAAGCTAGGGCAACCATACATACATGTATCACAATCCTATTATTTAAAACTCTAAAATAAGGATAAAAAATCCAAATCAACATTCAAATGAATCATGTATATTTCAGGATATAAAACTCAAATTCCTTGCAATATCCAAAGAAAAATATCATTTTTCATGCCGCTAAATTTTTCTACAGCAAAATCTAAAATTTCCCCTTTCATATTTCCATAAATCAAACTAATTTACTCAATAATTGCATAAAGAAAGAAGGGGGGATGAGAAAGGCTGACAGTGGGGAGGGAAGGGAGGGTTTAGGGACTGTTGCAGTAAAGCCGACACCATGAGGGAGGGGTTCAATCTACCCTTATTTTGTCGAGAGATGGAGAAATCGGAGAAGGATCGAGCGGAAGCAGGGGTTGTATAAAACGAAAAGGAAACTCACGAAAACTCACGGATGTCGTCGATTGGGGATGCCAGTGGAGCGCGGACGTCGGAGGCGCCGCTCGATATTCCTATCGTCGGAGGCGCGGCCGTCGGAGGCGTCGCGTTCAGCGCGACCGTCGGGGAAGACACTGCAGCACAGCGCCTGGCTCCTTAGGTTATCGGGAGGAAATGCGGTTGAACGCGGAGATTTATCGCGGTGAGCCGTAAGGAAGAAATTGCGGCTATAAAAAAAAGCCGTTTCTAAAGAAAGCCGCGCCAAACGGCGCTTATACAAAAAACTGCGGTGCGTCCGAGCCGCACAGCAGCCCAACCGCCCAACCAAACGGCACCTAAGTCTAATTTGTTGTAATGTATATAGCTGGCCGCCCTCTCGATCGGTAAAGGCCGCACATAAGAATACTATTTGCACATAAATTATAATTGAATAGGCCATTTCAACGTTCAAACAATAATATTAAAAAAATCATTAATGAAATAATATTAAAAAAACTAATCGTGATAAAAAAATATTAAATTATTTGTTACATAAAATACTTAGAGTGGAAAAATTATATTTGAAATCAAAACTCTATTTTTTTAATATTGTCAGGACTTTGAATGAACTAAATGAGTCATAATAATAATAGTTCTCACAACTCAATTTTTGAGTTGATGAAACAGGGCTATTTAGGTTCACAAAAAGTTGGGAAGCTGGATCTGACAAACATAAATTAAGTGGTGATGGAGAACACAAGAAGGGATCACTTGTAAATAGGATCTTGCAAGCTACTGCGAGGAGGTCCCGTCATTAACCCAAAATTATATATGAACTTTTCCTTTTAAATCAGAGATGTGCTCGGCGCAAGGGAGGTTTACGTATGAATTGTGAAATACCCTTCCGTGCCTCTTAAGATATTGACCATTTTGCTCCTGACGAGGTCGCTTTTATGTCAAGATGTCGAGGCCTCGCTCGTTCAACCTTCTTTTGGCGAGTAGGAACTGATCGCAAGAAACATGCTAGTATGCTCGCTGAAGAAGCGAGCTCATTAGGGGTCTCGCTCATAAATTTGCGAGTTCTCGATTTCTAGTTTGATGAGCTCACTGGTAGTATATGTGAAGACCTGTACTCTGGTCCCCCCAATTGATTTGAGAAGTGAGCGGAATTTCAATAAAACGACCGTAGCAATGAATTAAACTAAAGATACACAGTACAAAGAACAAAAAACACCAGATTTTTATTCATTGATTTATTTATATATAAAGTTTTTACATAAACTATGAGTATTTAACCATACTCATTACAGAAAGCACAATTATAACCTTTACATGCGGCTTTATGTCTTTTCTGAGCTTCTTCAATTCCTATGAAAATCTTGAGTCATACTTTCGCCAGTTCTTCAGGGGGAATCCTTCGCGGTGCACTGAGAGACGCTCATGTTGCCTAAAAAAAGTGTCTACGATGGGTTAGTCATAAAAATATGACTATATGAGAAAAATACTTCGTGAATTGTTATACATACAGACAATGAGAGATATCAATATGCATACATCACAATAAACAATAATTATCATAATATTTACTCTCAACATTAACTCTTGATCCTCTCTTTATTTTTAGTTACATAAAGTATGAAACATTAAAGTATGCAAACTTGAATTGGGCCCCACCCTTTTAGGGCAAAATATAGGCAAATTCCTACTGATGAATCCATCAGTAGGTAACCTCTACATCATAAGATTCAATCATTAACATTTCTTTATGCAAAGTTTTTATATTGTTCCTATCTTGCCACAATTTTCATAAAAACATGTGTTTTAAGATAAAACTTTCCCTCAGAAATTTGTATCGCTTTCTTTTTCCATCACCCAAATTTATTTTATTGCGATATATTATTGAGTTAAATTCATGTGCACAGACAGTGTTATCTTTCAATAATTAAAACAGGAAAAATACTTGAAATAAACATAATTTAAGAAATAAGAAACTCACCAACGTCTTCCCTTTACTCGCATTCTTTTCCACATTATTGTCACATTGATCCTGAGACGTCATCATCTTGTTTCTTGGCCTTGAAAATCACTGAAATTGCACGCACTTTAATTAGTTGTGTTTCTTATATGCATAGCATTGATGTTTTTTAGGAAAAAACATAAGCAAACAAAATCCGTCAAATTTACGAAAGCTAACTCAAATAAACGGTCAAAAATATATATATTGCCAGCAAATTAAACCTACTTCTTATATTTGTGATGCACTTGAGAACAAGCTGAGTTAAAAATCACATTTTTTTAGAAACATGTATTACAAAAATGTTGATGATTATTCAGAACTTCCTCTTTTTTTTTTGTAGAAATATGAAGTTACAGGGTTTGTTTTATGCAGGCAAGAATGAGATTAAGGGTCTGTTTGGCTAAGCTGTTGCTGATGGTAAGCTGCTGACGGAAAGTTGCTGACAGAAAAAGTGCTGTTTTTTGAAAACAGAGTTTTGTTAAAAAACTGTTTGGGTAAAATGGAGTTTGCAGAGCTTACTCATAAGCTGTTTTGAAGAAACTGTTTGAATAAAATGGAGTTTTGACAGCTGATTTTTTTATAATCGAAATAATTTTTAGATTTTGATCCATACATTAATTAAAGTATTTAAAATTAAAAATACACGAAATAATAAGTAGAAATTTCTTGTTTTTTAGACATCAAATATCCAAAATAATACTAGAACTCTCAACGCCCGGATCCATCGGTTGCGTGGCAGTAGAATCTTTTATCACCTACATGTGGAAAAAATTTTATTAGAATAAGTTATTAAATTATTTTAAAATATAAAATGTGAGTAATGATTATTACCTTCTTAACTCATAGAGTTGTTGTGCAATAGGGTCCCGCAATGCTATCATCTCCTCCACTCCGCCCGCCGTG
Source organism: Platanthera zijinensis (assembly GCA_039513925.1). NCBI lineage: Eukaryota > Viridiplantae > Streptophyta > Magnoliopsida > Asparagales > Orchidaceae > Platanthera > Platanthera zijinensis. The sequence continues at coordinate 17,633,291 of CM077093.1, read as the reverse complement.
TCAATGCATGTACCAGACTGCCTCTATGTGTCTACTCTGACTCCCGTACTGATTGTCTCACTTTCTCTAAAATCCGGATCTATACGTGATGGATGCCTACGTATGAAATTATGTAAAGCTATTGTCGCTAGGACAATCCGTTTCTGCTTCGTAAAACTATAACTTGGCATGTCACGAAGTATTGCCCATTTCTTCTTCCATACTCCAAATGTTCGTTCAATCACACTCCTAAGGGAAGAGTGTGATTGATTGAAAATCTCCTGAAGTCCTTCAACCGGACGATTACCACGTGCAAAATCTGGAAGGTGGTATCGTGTATCTGGAAATTGTTTTATGTACCCCCTTTGAAGTGGATATCCAACATCCACCAAGTAAAACTTTCCTGAATCATCAAAACACAAGATTATTGAATAATTATACGAAAACATAAAATAACAAATTAAATGAATTGTAAGCCTCAATACCTCTTGGAGGGTGCGGGAAGCGGTACTTGGGATCGCTAATAGCAAAATTAAATATCCGACTGTCATGTACAGATCCCTCCCAACCAGTCATGACGAAAGTAAAGCACATGTTGAAGTCGCAAGCCGCCATTATATTCTGTGTAGCCGTTCCATGACGCCCAATATAAGGTACTTTATTTTTTACCGATACGTTTGCATGGACATGTGTGCCATCTATTGCTCCAATGCAATCTTTAAAAAATGGCATGTAACGTGTATCTTCAGCAATTTTTGGTGGAATGGAATCAAAGTATCGATCCTTCTTCCGGGACTATAACAACCTCTGCTAAACGCACCAAAGCACAAATGCCAACACTAAAATATCTGCTTGCAGTCTCGGTGGAATGTTGGAAACGCTCACTAGCTTTTCTGATACACTCGTTGTGAGATAGCACATACAACATAATTGCCAGGACCTCCCTGCTTGCTGTCCTTCGTGAACCTTGCAACCCATGGTTATGTTCTAACGTACCAAGTAAATCAAAAAAGATTTCTGAAGTCGTCGGCGTCCTATATACAAATCTATATAATATATATACACACACATATACACACACTATATATATATACATACACACACACAAATATACACAAATGCACATACACACACACAAATATACACAAATGCACACACACACACACACATACGTACATACAGATATTCCAAATCAAAAGCACAAAAAAAATTTCTGGATTCACACAAATCTATATACATACACACACACATTTTAAAGAAACAAACCACATAGAATTTTCTGTTCTCATTGATGTTTACCTGAAGGAAATTGGAAATCTGGGAGGAGAAATTGGGCAAAGCTGGAGTTCTCGGCGCCGAACTGGAAATCAGCCAAATCTGGAGTCGTCGGCGTCCTCCGCTGGTTTCGTCGACGTCCAACTAGAGATCGGAGACGGATCCGTCGGCAACAGGGAGATCGAAGCAAGAAGTCGGCGAGAGGCGCAAGATCCGTCGGTGAGATCGGGAAGGAACACCGCAAGGAGTCAGCGAGAGGCGCGACAGAGGAGATCCGCGCGGATCGGCGCTGTGGAGTGGGGAGATCGGCGCTGTCGAGTGAGGCGATCGTCATGTGGACAGGGGACTCTCGCTGGCAGAGGAATCGGGAAGAAGAAATGCGGAGCGGCGCGGATCGACTGGGATAAAAACTAGCTTATCGCTATTTACCTAAATACAACGGCTGTAATAAAACGCCGGTTTGGAGCTGTGGAAAAACAAACCCAGCTTTTCCACAAAAGTGTGGTGCGGCTAATAAGCACTGGAGGGAAAAAGCCCTCCCAAACGACACCTAAGGCTCTGTTTGGGGAAGCAGCTGCGGATCAGAAAGCTGCTTTCTGATCCGCAACCGTTATTTTCCAGTGTTTGGGTACACAGCGGATGAGAAATCAATTTCTCAGAAATCACGGTTTAGGGCTTTTTTAGGGCGCTGCTTGGCATTCGCGTCTGGCGCTCCAAAATCGCGCTTGGCCGATCCCGCTGCTTCCCAATTTCTCCCCGATCCTGCAAGAACAACGACACACTCCTCTCTTCTCGCGATCCTGCGTCGGCCGTCGTCGCTGCCGTTCTTATCGCGATCCCGCAAGAACGACGGTGCTCTTCCCCGTCGTCGTTGCCGTTATTCTCGTGATCCCGCAAGATCGACGGTGCTCTTCCCCGTCGTCGCTGCCGTTATTCTCGTGATCCCGCAAGAACGACGGTGCTCTTCCCCATCGTCGCTGCCGTTCTTCTCGCGATCCCGCAAGAGCCTGTGCACGTCGTTCTTCTCCGCCGATTCAAGCCTTAGCCGAGCGTTGCCTGCGAGATTCATCGTCGTCTGGTATGAAATCCTTCTGTTTTCTTCTTCAATCTGGTATGAAATCCTTCTGTTTAGGAAGTAGCAAAATGGGATTTTTTGGGGGGTTCATATATGCATGTCCCTGTATCATTTTGTTACTGCTGCCTTTTTCATCATTTGGAGCCATGTATCCTTTTTTGTTGTCATATTTTGTTCTCATTTGACAGCACGTGTTCCTTTGTTTGAAATTTGATACAATGAAAGTTGGTTGAATCTGTTGATTCAGCTTGCATAGGGTATATATTGATTTAGTTTTCACAAACTATATAAATTGATTTAGCTTGCACAAGCTGTATAAATTGATTTGACTTGCCAATTTAAATCACAAACACACTGTTGTCTAGTAAGATTGACTCCCCTCTCTGGTGGTGAGATCCCAGCTATTGCAGTAGTGTGAGTGATAATGATATGAAGATGCTATTCTTTTGGAGTTATTAAAACCTGGACACAGGGCCGTGAATTTGCCTATCCGAACTGTCCAACACCAATGTTGAACAGTATGTTGGAACTAAATTTTCTACTTTAATATCTTGTCTAACTCAGGTTGATTTTCTGTTGATTTTGCCAAACTCATGTTGATTTTCTTTGCACACTATAGATCTCATGTCTGGTATGAAATCCTTCTGTTGATTTTCTTTAATATCTGTGGGTGTTTGTATGGATGTGTTTGTTTGTGTATTTTTGATTTTGTTGAATGAGTGTGTGTGTGTTTTTGTATGTGATGAATGAGTGCGTGTGTGTTTGTATGGATGTGTGTGCATGTAATGTATTTTTTGAGTTTGTTTGTATATTTATGTTTATTAATTCTTTTAAGTTTATAGTGTAATGGGAAAAACAAAAGAAGGAGGGCTCGTAGCGAGTTGGGAGTCGAGCGAGGTGTTACTATTTTGTGATCTTTGCATTAAGGAGATTGGATTGAGAAATCGACCCACAACACACTTTAGCAAAGAGGGGTGGCAAAACCTGATATCTGGGTTTAAAGAGCGAACTGGAAAAAGCTATGATAGAATGCAAATGAAAAACAAATGAGATCACTTGAAAAAGGACTGGAAGTTATGGAAAGAGTTGAAGCATGGAGAGACAGGATTAGGGTGGGACCCGGAGAAGAGAACAATAGCTGCCTCAGATGTATGGTGGGCAGAAAAGCTTAAGGTTTGAACAATTTCTTTTTATTTTTAAATTATTTTGTTTAGTCGACCGAATTATAATAATGTTTTTTGATTATTACAGGTTGTGCTTGCCGCGAAAAAATTTAAGTCTGGTGGTATTTCACCAGAGTTGGAGGAGAAACTGAACGCTATGTTCAGCCAGGTAGTCGCAACTGGAGAGGACTCCTGGGCTCCTTCGATTGGGACTTTGCCACCGGATGTGGGGAGGATCCAATTGGAAGATGATGATGTGGCAGATAACACGGAGAACATTGGGAGTGCTTCCACCTCGACGGTTAAAATAAGAAAGATCGGGAAGAACAAAGGAGTAGCACTTTCTTTGATGTCAGATTTACATCAATTCACTCTATCACTGAAGCCTCCATCAGTTATCTCAGTCAAAGAAGTTGTACAGTTGATTGCTGGTAGCCCAGAGATACGGGCAAATTCCGATCTCTATTACTTTGCTCTCGATCACATCAGGGACAAGACCACTAGGGAGATTCTAATGAGTATTCCAGAAGAAGACCGAGTTTGGTGGATTAAGCAGGCGTACGATAGGAGAGTTCATTGAGCTAGAAAAATATGATATCTATATATATTTTTTGTTTATCGTAATGAGAACTATGATGTTTTTTTTAGCATGATGAACAATATGATGTTTTTTTGTATCATGATAAACACTATGATGTTTTTTAGATCATGATAAACACTATTATGTTTTTTAGCACAATGTTTACTTTTTTGTTGTTATACCACATGATTATGATTAATGTTCTATGATACAATAAATGCAGGTACTTTAATGGAAGGGCATGACTCCTCCCAAGAGGATTCTGGGGATTCAACAAGTCTTTTGCCGGAGCGCACACAGTATATACAGTACTATCAATGTTCTATCAAACAGGTGATCAGAAAGGATTGGAGAGAGTAGTCAACGGACGTTGCAAGTCATTTTACATTTATCAGTTATTTTGTGTTATTCAGACCTGTTTTTAAGAATGATGTGAAAGACTCTTGTTCAGAGGATGTTTTTAATTATTCGCTGAGTTAATATATTTATGTATTTTAAAGTTTAAATAAAACAGCTTCCAAAAGCTGTTTCTCCAAACAGTTAAATTAGAAAATTGCTCTTCAAAACGCACTTCTGCACAGAACGCCCAAACACTCTACAGCTTTTCAAAACTGCTCCCCAGAGAGCTCTTTCAAAACAGCTCTATCCGGACAACAGCTTTTTAATCCGCCAGAACTGTCCCAAACAGACCCTAAGGCTTTGTTTGGAACGATGATGACGGTCATCAACATGAGGGTTAAATTGTCATTCGTTTACGCCCACCTAAGAAACTTCATCCCCTTTTATGTTCAGACAAATGATGTTTGCTAAATGATTCTTAACGAATGACAGTTTAACCCGTATGTTTATGACCGCCACCACCTTGCCAAACAGAGCCAAAGAGATTGTGAAAGCTCGGAATTTAGTTTCTCAAAAAAGAGAAAATGAGATCATTATAAGATTTAATCTTTGTTATCCATAAATTGAAATTTTTAAGAGCTTATTCTGAAATTTAAGATATTTACCAAATTATTTTTTTAGTCATGACACATTTCTCTCCCAAAAATCAGGCAAAGAAGTGCCAAAACAAACACAGTCTTATGCTGCGTTTGGTGCGGCTTATCACAACTTATTTGCTCTGATAAGGTTGGATAAAAATGTCGTCATACAAAAATCTTATGTCCCAAATTAGTTTCTTTTTTTGATAATGGTAGTAACATTTATCATACCAAACATACATTCTATGACAATGATGTTTTTGTCCAATCTCACCGAAGCAAATAAGCTGCGATTAGCCGTGCCAAACACAGCCTTAATGATGGACCCACTTCCCTCCTCTTTTCTTTCCCATCTTCTTTCTAATAGTCACAATGATAAGAAAAAAATAAATCATATTTGGCTTTATAGAGTATCTATGCATGGAAGTGCGCATAGTATTCTGGTTCAATGAAGATTTGACAATTGCTTCGAGATTAGTGCGCGATGATGTGCACGCATCGCGGCACAGCGAGATCTCTGTGTGACGGTTGGATTGCGCTGTACGGTGCAGTGCATTCCCCGCACTTCACCCCCCGGACCCATGTATTTAGGGCACGCCGCTCTTGTGTTATTTTGGAGTTGGTGGAGGTAAATTGAAAGAGAATAGTTTGTATATTCAACCAGCCGGATAGTTGTGATGACTTTTCAAATAATAAAAAATATATGTTATAAACAAATCATTTTTTCGCTATTAGCAAATTTTGACTATACTATTTATTTTGAGAAAGAGTATTAGTAAACATTTCTGTTATTAAAAAATCATCCATAAAATTTAAAATTGGCTATCCACGAGCATTATTTTTTAAAATTGACTATTCACAAGCGTGAAAGCTATTTGCACTCAAATTTTTTTTAAAAAAAAGAGGAGCAGAGCACCACCGCCTGGAGGAGGAACGGACGTTTGAAAAATCGCGGAAAAGAGGAGCATCGCCGCCAAGATGAAGAGCGATCGCCAGATGTGGAAAAGATAGCCACCAGATAATGGAGGAGAATGCGCCGGGATAAATAACGCCGCTTGGGAAATGGAGGAGGAGCATTTGTTGGATTTGAAGCACTTCAGGCCAGACGAAAAGAGAGGAGAAAGGGTTGCCGGCCGAATCACGGTTTGGAGGGAAGATGGAGGCACGTGAGGGATGAGTGCGAATAAGGAATAATTTTTTTTTACAGTGTTTGCTAATAATAATTCTAAAAATAAAAATAAAAACTCAAATTTTGAGTACAAATAATCAAAAATGTGATGTTAATATCAGCGCCTAATTTAAAATATATTTTTTTCTAAGCAACATATGATGATACTCTAGCCCATTTTTGATTATAAAAAGTATCCGGTAATGATCAATAATCATTGATGCTTGATAGATTCTCATGAGTCCCAGACACAGATTTGTGTCTAGGGCTCGGACACAATAATTTTGCCCATCCGCGCCTTTTCTAGGTCCGGGGGAGGTGAAGTGTAAAAGTGCACTTTACCGTGAAGTGCGTGCATCCAACGGTCCGTGTTGAATGCCCACACACACTCGTTTTGAGATGTGTGCGGGCATCCAACAAGGACCATTGGACGCCCGCACTTCACAGTAAAATGCACTTTTGCACTTTACCTCCCCCGGAGCCATCCTTGGCCCAGATTGACAGAATTCTTTCGCCAACTTCGCCTCCTTGGAGGAAAAGATCCAGAGAATCTCCCGCAGTTGTGGAGGAAAAGATCACAAATTCACAAATTGAAACGCCTTTGTTGTCACATACAAGAGCCGCTCTTCCCCACTATCTTCTCCCGGCTCTAACAATGGAATGGATTGATCAAAAGTATTTGGATTTAAAACATTTTAAGATTATTAAAAAAGAAAAGAAAAGAAATTTAAAGAAATAATAATTGGAAAAAACTGACCGAACAGTCTCAAAGACTCAAACCATACAAATCGAACTCCATGTTCGGATTCAATCATATATTTTTCAATTAATATGCTGATATGCAAAAAAAATAATCTTGTAATACATATATATATATTAAATTAGCATAATTATTTTAAAATTTTCTTGAGAATTTATATATTAAAATTAAAAACGGAAATGAATAAGCTTGTCTAGTGAAAATAAGTCCCCCCCCCCCCCCCCCCCCCCCCCCCCCCCCCCAAAGGGAGCCTTTATCATGCTCAGTTCCAGCCCATATTGCATCTAGCATTCAATAACTGAACCACTTTCAGGTATATGTATCTCAGCCTGTGTTTGCCGGCAGCGGACAAAGCCAGTCCACGGCACGTTGCCGGCTCCATCAACAGCATATTTTAGCATGTTAGCTAGTGTTTATATACAAAGCAGAGGATAGTGATAACTAAAAAGCCCCCTAGGAGACAGCCGATCAACCTATTCCCTTGAAAAAACCTTTCTGTTTGGGTTGCAGTTGCCGCGTTATCGCTCGGTCCGATCAAGCTCACAGGTGTTTCGAGTTTTTCGACCACATGAAATTCGACCAGATTCTTTACCATTGATCCACATATTTCACAGTTCCTGGAGAAAAAAATATAAATTTGTTTAGGAAGACTCCAATTGTTTGTAAAGCAACCACAAAAATGCAAGAATTGAGCAGAAGATATATGAAAAAGACTCTGGGCGAGTTACAGCAGATGAAAAGAAGAAGAAAAAGATTACAAAGATTACAACTGTCATGATAAAAAGCTAAAATGATAAGACATTTAAATCCTCCCAATAATACAGAAGTTTGGTGAAGCATTAGAATAAGCAGAAAGTTTAAATTTAGGAAGAGTAAGGCCCTGTCGAAAGGGCGGAGCACGCAAAGCGCGGATTCGTGGAGGCTGGAGTTTGAAAAAAAATGCCACCGTCACAGATTGGCATGACAACGGTTATGACCATCACTAAGAAAACAAAACTAGTTTTGAACTTAAAAGTGAATGAAGTTCATTGGGCCGGCGAGATCAGGCGTTCACAAACGATGGTTCATAACCTCCGCGTTCACGACCTCCAGATCGCGGCACTGCCAAATAGCCGTGGAGCCATCGCAGCCCGATCTGCCCAATGTGATTTCAGTCTCGCCAAAAGGGGCTAAAACAGTTGTTTGGGAATCTGCAGTTCCTAACGAAGGTTAGTCAATCAGTTTTTTTTTTTTTAAAGTTTTCGTTTGTTAACTTAAAAATAGCAATTTTGCACTGTTTTAAGCATTGAAAAGATGATACAGAGAGTTATAGTAAAACACTAAAAAAAAAACAATCTCACCAGTCTCCTTTGATCTTAAACCATCTCTCTGCACATTTCTGATGAGCAGAAGCCAAATCATCCTTGCACGAACACCCCAACGCCATTGGAAAACCAAGTTCCCGGCAAGAAGAACTCTCCAAACCGAGTGAACATATCCTGCAATCCTTCTCAGACTTTTCCACAAACACCTTACGGTCATTAAATCCAAGCTCCAAATCCAAGCCACCAGAACAATCCAAGATGCACGCCTCTTTAAATCCATCTTTCTCGCATTCATCTCGAACGTCCTTCTCTCCATCCATGGCCATATATACAAAAAATCATTAAATCCCCATTAGGAATTGAGAGCGGTGGAAATCACAGGGGAAGAAAGCCTGCACGCGTTGTCGGCAATCACCGAATCACGAAAGAGGAAGAAGAACAGAGACCGGAGATCAACGGTTCTGATCTGTACCACAGAGCGAACGAAAAAGTTCTTGTTTGTAAAGAAATGTTCTTTACTCTCAGCCCCCAACCACCGGCGAACTTATAGAGGAATGATCTTCTTCCGGCATTCCTATTTCATTCATTTTGGACGGATTGGTTAATTATCGTGTGACAATTGTTTTCATTAGGTGCAAATATTTGTATATTTTTTTAATATTTTATTTTATTTTATTTTTCATCTATGTTCTTATTTATTTTAGTTAAATTTAATTATTTTATTTAAGAATTAATTGAATAATCATAAATTCTAAGTTGAACAATCCTCCCTTAATAAATGATACAACCAGAAATATCGGGGCTGCGGATAGACGGAAGCCCCCTCTACCTTAACTTAGTTGAAATCATAAGGGCCAAGTGGGGTTGACCCAAGTCAACCTCACTAACCGTATGAAGGAACCTCCCCCAACCGCGCCAAGTGAGGTGGAATCCACCGCACGGCCGCGACTCTGCCATATGAGCCCCGATCACACTTGATACGGCAACCCAAACAACGCCTTTTATCCACAAGATTATTCTTGGGCGAAACATTCATTTTTAACTTTTTATTTTTTCCTTAAAATTTATCCATTTAATTTATATATAATTTATTTATTTTTAAAAATATGGTGTTTCTTTTAATTTTTATTAAATTTTTTTGTGGGGAAATGAATAACTTTACAGAGATGTTTAATGACAAATTTACTAGGAGAACAAAATGCTTATTGATTGTAGGAGAGATCTCGAGTTTGAAGACAACAATTGATAGATGTTTTGTTGGGTCGGAGGTTTTGAGGTGCAAGTTGAGTTGAGTCGGTTCGAAAAAAAGCTCGACTCGAGCTCAAGTCGGTGGAGCTCGAGCTCCACGAGCTCGAGCTCGATTACGAGTCGAGCTCGGATATTATTGTTCATGAGCTCGCGAGCCGGCTCACGGGCCTTTTTATTCCTATATATATTTTTAAAAAATTAAAAATATATAAAAAAATAAGTCTTATGAGCTACAGAACTCATGAGCAGCTCGAGCTCGCACTTGTGCTAGGATAAAATGAGTTCGTCGAGCTCGAACTCGAAATGATTATATCGAGCTCGAGTTTGAAAATTTTGTCAAGCTTGACTTGAGTTCGACTCGTTTGCACCCCTTCGATTGAAGAAAAACATTTGGCTCAACTGGCAAAATATTTAGGAGTAAATAATTAAAGTCATGAAAATTGCGCGGGACCTTTTTTTAGTTTAAAAATACAGTTGGATTTTCATTGATCGTAAAATGTAGTTGAATTTTAGTTTGGAAAATGGACTGGATTTTTAGTTCAATTTTTTTTTTTTTACAGTTGGAATTTTATCCCAAAACATAGTCATATGAGTACTTAAAATGAACGTAAAAATGCATAGTTCAATATTTCGTGATTTATTTTGTGAAAAAACAGAAGATATAGGAGAAATTTGTATTTTTCCCACAGTCCACCGCATGCGTTTAACGCACAAAAAATTCAGGATATTTATAAATACTATACTAAAGGAAAACCATTCTTTCATTAAACATTTCATTTTTGATTTTATGCTTTTATTACATAAATTTCAATATCATTAATTTATGTATTTTTTTTATATTTTAAAATATATGCTTTGACTCTTACGTACATTAAAAAATATGTTTTTATTGTCGCTCACAAGAGTAATTTTTAGGTACACACGGGTATCTAGAGGTAGGTGCAATACATTTTTTGCCATTGGATTTGAGATCTAACCGTCAGCATTAAAGAGAGAAAAAAATATTTTAAAATAAGCATGACTTTTTGTTGATCGGACGGCTCCCAATACATCGTGAGCACCATGCTTCATATACCCGCATGTATGTAAAAATTTTCGCGCTCACAAACCCCCATACATAAGGTAAAAATGAATGATAGACAGAGTATAACGTTTGAGAGTTTGCGAGCGGCGGGAGCACCGCCACGCTGGGGCAATGTCGTGATTAAATTACTGTTGCGCCGGTCATTGGAGGCCCGCCCCGTGCAGTGTCACCATCGAGGTACTGTTATAGTTGGTCGTAGGGACGAAGGCCCGTGCCTGCCACTCGTTTAATAGCATGGATAAACGGATGTACGAGCAAACTCACACAGCCGAAAGCATGGAATTCCTTTCTGGGTTTACGCAGGTGCTTTTCTGCCATGCTCCGCGTGAGATTAATGGGGGAGTAAATTTTTGGTGTGTTTCTCCCACCTAAAATTAAGATTGAGGGCGCACATCAAATCATTGATACTTGTAAAAACAACTGTTTTGATGATTTTTGTGCCAAAACAACTCTAACTTTTTCTCTCTCTTGGACTCCTGCTGAAGCCTGAACGTTGCAATAGAGAGTTTCTTGAACTTGTCAACAACGGAGTAATTTTTAGGTACCCGTGGGTACATAGAGGTAGGTGCAATACACTTTTAGGCGTTGGATTTTAGATCTGACCGTCAGCATTAAAGGGAGAAAAATATATTTAAAAATAGGCATAAGTTTTTGTTGATCGGACGGCTCCCAATGAATCGCGGGCACCATCCTCCCTATACCCGCGTGTACCTAAAAATTTTCGGTCAACAGCGACATGAAATCCTTTTTTTTTTAATTTTTTTTTATTTTAATGCAAATGCAATTTTCATGGATAAACTAATGTAAATAAACGTAAATGTTTGAAATAACACAATAAACAATGACGATCGTTAACCACAACTAATCTTTGGCCAGCCACACATATTTTTGGGCTGCGAATATTAATTGGGGTGCGAATATCGATTTTTTTGAGGCCAAACTCGATGTTCCGGTCGGATCGGAATAACTTTAACTTTGAGCGCGTGCATAGTCAATTAGAGAGAAATTATACACACAAGGTTTTGACGTGGAAAACCCCTTAACTGGGTAAAAAACCACGCGTCTGGGTCTGTGCTGGTCGAAATCCACTATCTGCTTGCGATTAGAACTTTCTTGGAGAATCGAGGGCGACATGCCGCTTCTCGTTACACTTTGGTGGTAAGAGAAAAAGAGAGACTTAGACTTGCGGCGGGCAACAAGTTGCTCTGCGCGAGGTTGGTGGCTTTGGCGATGTGCACGAACGAGCGTTTGTTGTCGTAGGGTTTTCCCTCTTACTGCACACTTGTGGATTTAGGCGAATCTCTAGCAGAGAGGAGGCCCGCAAGAGAATTCTGGCGGAGGAGCGGTGGCTTGAAGGATATATCTGACAGAGCTCTGACCGGAGGAGGAAGAAAGCAAATGAGAGAAAAAATGAAAATGAGGAGGCCCAAAAGCTTTTTTATAGGCTCCAGGCGGTGGTTACGGTGGTTATGCGGCTATCCGCACACCGTAATCACTAATATCATAACTATGAGTATAGTTTTGAGGGAACATTAATCGCATATTTAATTTTACTAAATGCAAACCCACACTAAAATATGTCCCCCCATTACCGGATGTGGTTCATTTGATGGCCACGATCGTGGTAGAACGATCGAACGACAGGAAAACGCCCAAGGAGAGCAAGAGGCGGCGACCAACCGCAGTCTAATGGTGGCCGGTCCCGGCGGAGCCGGTAGGCAGCCGACACTACACCAACCGGTGGCTGGCCGCACCCGGGCTACGCGCCAGGCGCGACCACGGCGTAGGGCGCGGCTCCGACACCGGCCACCGAGCGCGGTGTCGGCCGCGAGGCTCGACACCGGCCGACCGAAAGGCGTGGCCATCCGGAGCCGGCAAGAGCGGGGGGGGGGGGGGGGGGCGAGCCTTCCTCGCCAAGAGGCGGGGAACGCCTGGCTCCTCCCGCTGCTGCTGCGGGAGGGAAGGCCCCCCGTTGGCCGGGGTGGTCGGCGGGAGCACCGCATCTTACGGCCGTGGGCGCACGACCACATGGTGGGGCTTTCGGCCGGCCGGAATCCGGTTCGGCTTGAGCCGGCCCGCGGCGGCGGGAGAGACGGTCCGGCACTGACGGTCAGCCCCCGGATGATTCGGGGAAGACTATCCCGCGGGCGTGGATCGTGCGTGATTGCCCTCGTTGATCGCGTGCGCGACTGTTACCCCATGATCCTCATTTAGATGGTGAGATCATGGGGGGAGTAGGCTAATCGTATCCCAAATAAATATAAAAGGGATTTGATCCCAACAAATTTGATGGCCTGAAATTAACCGCGTGCTGCACATATATATGGATGGTGATTCATGGATTTGTTAATATAAATTCCCTGAATTAACTAACCGTCTTAAAGAGCTTTACCAACTTTTTGGAAAATGACTTCAATTTCAGGCTGTGCACAGTTTAGCATCAGATTATTAATCATATAATTTCAGGCTGTGCTACAGACGCGCCAGGCACGTCCACGACGTAGGGCGCCGGGCGCGGCTCCGACACCGGCCATCGAGCGCGGTGTCGGCCGCGAGGCTCGACACCGGCCGACCGAAAGGCGTGGCCGACCGGAGCCGGCCTGAGCCGGGTGGGGGGGGGGGGGGGGGGGGGGGGGGGGGGGGGGGGGGAGCCTTCCCCGCCAAGAGGCGGGGAACGCCCGACTCCTCCCGCTGTTGCTGCGGGAGGGAAGGCCCCCCGCTGGCCGGGGTGGTCAGCGGGAGCACCGCACCTTGCGGCCGTGGGCGCACGGCCGCATGGTGCGGCTTTCGGCCGGCCGGAATCCGGGTCGGCTTGAGCCGGCCCGCGGGGCGGGAGAGAGAGGCCGACACTGATGGTCAGCTCCCGGATGATTCGGGGAAGACGATCCCACGGGCGCGGATCGTGCGTGATTGCCCTCGCCGATCGCGTTCGCGACGGTTACCCCGTGATCCTCATTTAGATGGTGAGATCATGGGGGGAGTGGGCTAATCGTATCCCAAAAAATTATAAAAGGGATTTGATCCCAACAAATTTGATTGCCTGAATTTAACCGCGTGCTGCACATATATATGGATGGTGATTCGTGGATTTGTTAATATAAATTCCCCGAATTAACTAACCGTCTCAAAGAGCTTCACCAACTTTTTGGAAAATGACTTCAATTTCAGGCTGTGCACAGTCTAGCATCAGATTATTAATCATATAATTTCAGGCTGTTCTACAGACGCGCCAGACGCGGCCACGGCGTAGGGCGCCGGGCGCGGCTCCGACACCGGCCACCGAGCGCGGTGTCGGCCGCGAGGCTCGACACCGGCCGACCGAAAGGCGTGGCTGGTCGGAGCCGACCTGAGCCGGGTGGGGGGGGGGGGGGGGGGGGGACGAGCCTTCCCGCCAAGAGGGGGAACGCCCGGCTCCTCCCGCTGTTGCTGCGGGAGGGAAGGCCCCCCGCTGGCCGGGGTGGTCGGCGGGAGCAACGCACCTTGCGGCCGTGGGCGCACGACCGCATGGTGCGGCTTTCGGCCGGCCGGAATCCAGGTCGGCTTGAGCCGGCCCACGGGGCGGGAGAGAGGGGCCGACACTGGCGGTCAGCTCCCAGATGATTCGGGGAAGATGATCCCACGGGCGCGGATCGTGCGTGATTGCCCTCGCCGATCGCGTTCGCGACGGTTACCCCATGATCCTCATTTAGATGGTGAGATCATGGGGGGAGTGGACTAATCGTATCCCAAATAAATATAAAAGGGATTTGATCCCAACAAATTTGATGGTCTGAAATTAACCGCGTGCTGCACATATATATTGATGGTGATTCGTGGATTTGTTAATATAAATTCCCCGAATTAACTAATCGTCTCAAAGAGCTTCAACAACTTTTTGGAAAATGACTTCAATTTCAGGCTTTGCACAGTTTAGCATCAGATTATTAATCGTATAATTTCAGGCTGTGCTACAGACGCACCATGCGTGGCCACGGCGTAGGGCGCCGGGCGCGACTCCGACACCGGCCACCGAGCGCGGTGTCGGCCGCGAGGCTCGACACCGGCCGACCGAAAGGCGTGGCCGGCCGGAGGGGGCGGGGGGGGGGGGGGGGGGGGGGGGGGGGGGGGGGGGGGGGGGGGGGAGGGGGGGGGGGGGCGAGCCATCCCTGCCAAGAGGCGGGGAACGCCGGCTCCTCCCGCTGCTGCTGCGGGAGGGAAGGCCCCCCGCTGGCCGGGGTGGTCGGCGGAGCACCTCACCTTGCGGCCGTGGGGCACGGCCGCATGGTGGCGGCTTTTCGGCCGGCCGAATCCGCGTCGGCTTGAGCCGGCCCGCGGCGGCGGAGAGAGGGGGCCGGCACTGACGGTCAGCCCCCCCGGTGATTCGGGAAGACGATCCCCGCGTGCGCGGATCGTGCGTGATATTTCCCTCGCCGATAACTCGTGTGCGACGGTTACCCCATGATCCTCATTTAGATGGTGAGATCATGGGGGAGTGGGCTAACGTAT